>JAPYYX010000400.1:0-60355 GCA_030522605.1 Cremastinae sp. B BG-2022a | reverse complement strand
CCACCACATTCTCAATCTCCGGAGCTCAAGGGACACAGAAAAACTAACAAGCGGAGAATAACGTGAAGGAAAAAAAAAAAAAAAAAAGTCTCCTCACGCCACGCAGTCTTGCTTTCCTCTGGCACGACCTTTTCCTACGTTTTTTTTTCTCGAAAAGGGCGTGCATACTAGGGCCGCAAGGAAGAACGATGCTGACAATAAGAACGAATGAGTGGGTGGACGCGCGGAGGAAGTAAAAAGAAAGCAGATTTTACTCACTCCGCGCGGGGGAAAACAAATAGTCGCGATTATTCGGAGCTATATATATATACACATCACATTATTACTTTTATATGAGGATATCGCGATCATCATTTTACACTCTCATCTTATTCTATATATATATAATATATTATTCACCTCCATCATTTTCCAGCATCCACCACACCGCATCGTCATATCGTCAGTAATTTTTCTTTCATTTTGTACAAGCTTGAACCGAAAAAACATGATGCGTATATTCGTCTAATAGAAGTACGCATGCGGCGTATATTATATATGTATATGTATACAAAAATCATTAGCGATTCGTTTGATTCACGGCGCGCTCGAAAAAATACACGAGTATATTATCCGCCAATTTTAATGGATGAAAAAGGAGAGGAGGGGGTGCTGCTTGCGCGCTTCAGTTTATTTTTCGACTCATCTTGAATTCCTCAAAATTTCGGAAATATAATATACCGGATATACATTTTTCTCTCATATGCACCACACAGGCCGGAAATAACGATGATATATAGCGATGGTGAAATCGACGAAGGATGAATCGGTCAGGTTGACCAAAAGAGCATCATCGCGCATAGTGTATATAAAACATATGTTCTACCTATATATGTATACGTATATATATGATGTCATATAGTATATAGAAATAAGGAAAGGGACCAGCTAGAGATGAGAGAAAACGCAGGCTTCGTCCAGCATACATAGATATAATAAAATAAAGTGTCAGCTGCAGATAGGTATAAAAATGCTAAAAGGGATATATATGCTGATGATGGTCCGTGTACTGCGGTGTGCTGATGGTAGCTCTGATGGTCAAGAACTATAACGCGGCGGCGGCGGCGGTATATACGCGGACGAAGAGTGCGTGTACTCTCTCACTCTGGTTTTTTCTTCTTATTTTTTATTGGAAATTCTTCGAGAATAAGAGGCACCTCAAAAACGGGGACCATCAGCTGTAATACACAATATATCCGCGTATATGAAAGAAAAAGGAACATATATATACGCGCCGACATCAAGATATATAAACACACGAGTCATCTGTACATACGTATGTACATGATGTGCATGTGTTTGCGGTTATGCAAAGTGTGTGCGTCGTCGCACGCGATGGACACGGCCAGGAGAATCCAAGGAGATTTCCATCTCTCGTTGTCTCTCTTCGATGGTAAATCATTGCCGAGACATTTAACCGTTATACTCTGGCCAGCCAAAAGGGAAAAAGAGAGCGAAAACACAAGAGAGAGCGAGAGAGGGATGAAACTGACTGCGAGTCTGAATCGTATAGCGATCTCATATCTCGATACTAACAAAAGCCCCCAATATAGTGTATTATGTATCTATGTAGAAAGGGAATAAGTCGCTCTCGCGTTTTGGCAAGGGTTCATCGACTTTCTACAAAAAAAGAAATTTTTTTTTTTTATTATTTCTTAAGTATCGGATAAAAATCGGTGCGGGCTGTATTGTATAGTTTTTAACATATATGTGTATGTCCAATATTTTATAAAATCTCTGATGCATCAATGCATAAAATAGGGGCGGGGGGGGGGGGCGGCAAAATGGACCCCCAAAAATGTCAGCGGAACAACATCTCTCAATACTAAAAAACAATATCCATATCAGTTCATTACACTCACGATTCTGACATTTTTTTTCTTAAGGGGCCCATTTTGCCCCCCCCCCCTCCTCTATATGTACAATGCATTTTTTGTGATGGTTATTGTTTTTTATCTTTTTTTTTCAACATTTCACCCGGCAATAACAAAAGTATTGTGTTCTATGCCCGTAAATACATTATTTTTAGTGAGATTAAAAAATTATTAACGAATTTAAAAAAGTTATTGAAGATTTTTAACGCATCCACGCGCGTACAGAGGCTGATGATGATGGAACCAAAGTGCGATAAAGAGAAATTGTGGAGAGTTCCATTAGAAGCCAGAGATATATAATAATAACAATAATCGAGAGACAGAGAGAGAGAGAGAGAGAGCGAGAACGGGGGTGGTCAGGATATTCAGGGGGGGGGGGGGGGGGGGGTTTTGTATCGCGAATGGGCGGGGCCGAGAAGTCGCGCCTCGCGAACGTATCCGAGTCGACTAAACGGCTATATAGGTAGTATAATATAGCGCTCGCTCGGCTCGACGCACAAACATGCATATATGTATGTATACCTTTTCCTTCGTGTAAAAGCAAAAGGCTCCAGTATATATAGGCGGCGTGTAAAGGTATATATAAACGCATCAGCAATGGCGAGTCTATATATATACATATATAGAAAAGAAGATGAGAGAGGTGAGATGTGTAGTATATAGATATATATACGCGCGGAAGGTGCGCGTACTCTCCGCAGTAGCGTGTAAAGCTTGAAAGCGGCGGCGCGAAAATTCTCCCACCATATCGCAGCTTTCATCCTGTCCCCCGGCTCATCTCTCTTTGCTCCATGCATCTCTTCACCCCGCCGCATCACCTCTATGTATACATCATATTGTATACGGCCTTATTCACCAATCAAATTTCCATCTTACTCTCGAATTCACCTGCTCAATAAGTATACACTTTATTCATTTTTTTTCGACATGCATGCATATAAGTGAAGAGGCGAGGGGGGGGGGGCAAAATGGGCCCCCTAAAAATTTCAATATCCATAAATTCTTGGATGCAAAATGGGTCCCCCAAAAATGTCGGCAGAACAAAATAACATCTCTGCCGAAAATTTGTCTACTCAACAATATACCAAAAAACAATATCCAATCTGAATAACAATATCGAGTAGACAAATTATGCAGAGCAGAGATGTTGTTCTGCCAAAATGTCAATAGATATCCATAAATTTTTGGGGACGAAATCTGTCCTCAAATTTTTGACACTCATACAAGTGCTTAGGAGGTAAAATAGGCCGTCGAGACTTTGAAAACCAACAGATATATTTAAAAAAATTATTATATTAATGCAACTCATTTTTTTTTACAAACCATTTCTTTGATATAGAAGCAAAACAATCAAAATATATAAGAGACAAAAACCAGTTCAGTACATACGTGCATGTGTGTATATGTATATAGGATTGAAAACTTTTTGCAAATTTTCCGGCCTGATTAAATAGGTATATATGATCGAAGGATCGAGACGATTTTATTATTTTTTATGATTCAAGATGTATATGTATACAAGAAGGTGTGTACGAGCATCAAGTGCCGAGATGAGTAACGAAATGATCGCGCGGTGAATCGAATGCAACTTTGAAATCGAAGAGATGAGAGCGCCGGGGGGTGAGCATCAGTGTATATGGTTAAACCGTTAACGAGATATCACTCGTCAATCACGGTTGATGACAGCAGTGGCTGATGGGGGAGAACGACAAAGACCGTTATAAAGTGAAAGATCAGAGAAAATAATAAGGAAAAGGAATAAAATATATACGAACAGAAAGAGAGAGAGATATTCGAACAAATTCGAGAGGATGAACGAGTTTGTAGAAAACGAAGCGGAAGAAGTTACGTGACGTAATACCGCGAAACCCGATCAAATCGGTCTTTAACGCGGGTTGAAGCGAAGAGGGAAACGTCGTTGAGCGAATGAAGGATATAAAGCAACCGCGGCGGGAGAGAGAGAGAGTGAAGGAGCTCAAGACCGAGTGAGATGATGAAAAACGAAGAAGCAGCGATGAGGGTGCCGAGGCAATGCATATCAACGCAAAAGCGATCCGCGCGCATGAACGCTCGTGAATTAAATCGCCTCATCATCATCGGCATATACTCCGCCTTCGCGCGGTGTATGCACTAGCTCTCTCAAATAAATAGAGGAACACCAATAATTTTTTTTTGTTTTTTGACAAATTCGTCAAACGATCGAAATCGAGTTTGATATACTTTTTCTCGATTTATTATTATACATATAATGCGTATACACACCAAAATTTGCCATTTTTTCTTTTGCTGTATTTATAGATATTTATACATGATGGAACTATACATATAATGTTGCCCATTTGTTCACCGGCGCATATATCAACAACAATTTCGATATTTTCGAAGCCTATAAAATATATATATATATAGATATATTGTATGTGATATATTGAAATGTAAAAAAAGAAAAAAAAAGAGGAAACATGAATACAATGTTATATAGTTGAGAATCGCGAGTAATATAGTTTTTTTGAAGAAAAACTCTGTGGGAGAGGGCGGTATTTATATGATCGTCAATATATAAGCATCAGCAGCAGGAAGCGCAGAGTCGGGATTTTTATCGCGAGTCTTGAGTGTCGTTTGTCGAAAAGTCCCAAGGTGCTTGAACCTTATCTCTTTTCCCGCCTTTCTCCGTCTCTTTTCTTCATACTCTGTGCACACGTGCATGTATACGTGAAGGAACGCAAAGAAGCGCGAGTTTGCGCCCCTGAAGCTGTTTGACTTAATTTTACGACAAGGGCAAGTCCGCCTACGAGTCGAGAAAATGAGAGAGAGAGAGCAGATGAGATTCGAAGCTCCCGAGGAGAATTCGCGAAAGAAATAATACTTTCGAGATTAGAATAAAAAGGACGGAAATTTTGAATCCGTCCCGACGATCATTCCGTCCTTATATATTCTCTCCAGAAAATTATTATAAAGAATATTCCAAGAGAGAGGGAGAGAGAGGGGGCATGGGGGACAGGGAAAGAGAGAAAGCGATGAGCGGGCCAAAATCGGGTGTCGAGGGCGAATGAGATCCTATCTTTTTCTCTCTATATATAAGGATAAAAATTATCCCTTCAAAGTCCCGAGGAAGCGCTGTAAAATTGTACTTAAGCCGGGACGAAAATTGTCGAGCCGTTTCGCGTTTCTTTTTATTCCTCTTCATCGCGACTCATTCTCTCTCTCTCTCTCTCTCTCTCTCTCTCGCGACTGTATATATCTCGAGCTTCCACAACCCCCTCGCTGGAACTCTCTCGAGATTTTTTCAAAAGCTACGGTAATAGCTATAATTGATAAATAACGTTCAAGCTTTTCAAACTCGGTCCCCATATACAATGAGAGTAAAACTTTAATTCAGAAAAGAAAACAAATACAAAAGTTATATTAAAGCAAGAGTTCATCATCATATCAGCGAAAAGCTTTCTACATAAATTCAATCAACATTTTCAAATTAAAATGGCTCAAAAACCTAAAAGTAGATATACAATTTATTGATTCTTCTCAATTTTTTAATCTCTTGAATTTTTCGACATTTTTTTCATTCGAATTTATACGAAAAAAAATTTAAAAACTCGAGGTTTTTCCCAAAAAAATAAAAATAAACGTATTTTCGTGGACTAAGACGTATGTACAAACAAATCGATAACGGAAAATCGTTTTGTATCATGTGAGATTAATTCCGATCGAAGGGACACGGAGAAAGGATAAGGGAAGAAAACAAGTAAAAGTTCGTAAAAATGCGACCACAGGAAAATAAAATAAAAGAGAGAGAGAGAGAGAGAGGAAAATATCATTCCGATCAGTGTTCCTTGCTGAATATATCGGCAGACGAGTCTCTCAGTTGAGTGGAACGAGAGTAGAGGCAAGCTTTTCTCAGGGATACTATCCTATATACGAGAGAAAGGGATTTCCCGAATCCCCCGAATTGAAAGAGAGATCCACCGGGCTATATAGAGAGAATCTTCTCGAGTGGGAATGGAGCAAGAAAAATTTACGATAATATATATGTCCGGTTATATGTATTTAATATGTGACAAAACTTTTTTTAAAAGTTTAAAAATTATAACGCAGCATGTATATACGTACAATACATTGTACATGTATGTATACATATAGTAGTAAAAGAGTAGTCGTTAAAAAATTGTATGAAATGATCTTGTGACTTGTATATAAGGAAAAGATTGTTGCACAGATTCCTCAATTATAAAAATGATTGGCCTGGGTATGAATTTCATTATTTTTTAGAATATATCTTTGTCGGCATATGCGCATATATATCATTGGCGTATTCATATGTATATAGGTAAAAATTTTTCTCAGGGCGAGCTTATCGATGGGACTATTGTAAATAAAATCAATCATCAGTAATAAAAAAAAACACGTATTACATGAGTGTTCATTATAATTACACTTAAAAAACTATAATCTATATGATCAAGATTCGATCGGTTGCGCATACGTATATAAGATTCGGCGTAATTCCATAAAATTAATCATGCATGTAAATGCCGAATCCGGAAAAAAAATCTGTCTCTGCTATGAGCTGCCAACAATCGAAAATTTTAGAAAATTACCAAAAATAAAACGGGAGAAATTCAAAATGTACATGTAACAAATGGGAAAATCCGCGATCATGGTTGTGCGATTCCAAATTTTTCATGGGAATTTCCCGATAACGGAAAGGGATTTATCTACGTACATATATTGCATCGCCCCCTTATAACGATGAGCTTTCGCGATGTTTAAAAACATTTTTATATTTTTATAATATTCATCACTTTATTTATATTTAGCAAAAATTTCGTCAATCTTGAACCAATAATTTTTTAAAAAATTTCAAACCACTCAAAGTATACTGAAGCAGTGTATTGCGCAAAAATATATTAACGAATTATATACATATTTATAGCCACGTTGTTTTTATTCAAAAGAAAAAGTTGATTTTCGTCAAATGAGAAGAAAAATATAAGAATAGAAAAATTGAAAGTGAATATTTTAATAAATTAAAAGGTATCAGCATAAGTAGATATAGACATACTTGTATATATTTGTCAATTTTTGTCTGATGAGGAGGTCAACCCTCATCATCAGCATTCTAGAGGAAGTCTTGCCCATCCCTCAAACTATACGCCAATGACGCATATAATATAGGCATCATGTGAATACATATATGTACGCATGCACGTATATATATGCGCATCATCAAAGTCGCGAAGGCTCTTTTGGGGATGAAATCCGGAATTTGCCGGAGCAATTTGCAAGATTTGTTGCATGTAGCCTCTATCAACCGATTGCCAATAACTTATCGCACATGCACGGTTCGTCTATTTTCCCATCGTAGGATATGTATTATATTTATTTCCTAATAGCTCTTTATTTATGCGTACGCATAGATAAGTATATTCTAAATGAGATGCATGATAAAAATAATAGGAAAACTCAAATAAGAGAGCAAAAGGTGAAAATGAATACATGTCTATACGCGCGTGTATGCGCTCTCTTATACAATATATAGATACACGTATATAAAGGAAATCTGAACGCGCGTTGATCTGATTATAGCGTGAGAGAGAGAGGTAGAGAGAGAGAGAGAGAGCGCGCCTATCGATCCCATTCGTTAACGAGTGAATTGACCAGAGTGGGTCACGGTAGCAGCCTCGCGTTCGCATCAATAAAGATGACACATATACATTAAATACCAATACATATACACGCTTTTTCGTGAATTTTACACAACTTAATGCTGACGACCGTATTAAAATATACATATACATATGATGCTAAAATAATAGTCCAAACGTCCGAAAATTTTATTTCGCACAATCGCGCGAATAATATGTTTTTTTCCTTATTTTTCATCTCTGATGATGCACTGCTTATTGTGCCGCGCGGCATCGAAAATAAATACATATATACTTTGTACACGCGATGTTTGTTGATGTGATTAAATTAATGATCCAACATCCGTGCATGTATATTTAAAATATTATTATGCATTTACATAATACATATCGGCAGGGGGCGAATATTCGAATAACTTTTTTGAGAGATACATATACATGTTTATGGTATAGGTATACGCGTATTTTGTTTTCGGTATACATATATAAATATATAAAGCATCATCATCTGCTGATGCGGAAAATTTCTCGTACATTTATATACAGTGTATATACTCTGATGGTGGTATATGCGGTTTACCATCATATTATGTTTAAAAAAACAAAATGAGAGAGCGATAATCGCATCGCGGTTATCGACCCCTTCTAGCGAAAGCGCTTCGTTAGAAATCGATCGACCCTAATGCGTCTGGGTCAGGGTGGCCTTGTGCCCCTCGGAAGAGAATCTGCGAACGCGTAGACATCTTATTCCCGTCGATGTAGCATATTTTCTTTGCCGCCCCCGCCCTCTCTGCAGATGCTTCGCCG
Source organism: Cremastinae sp. B BG-2022a (assembly GCA_030522605.1). NCBI lineage: Eukaryota > Metazoa > Arthropoda > Insecta > Hymenoptera > Ichneumonidae > Cremastinae sp. B BG-2022a. The sequence continues at coordinate 51,993 of JAPYYX010000400.1, read as the reverse complement.
GCGCATCTCCGCGGCGCTTGCATATTCCCCCCGTTGCTGATGATGCTGATCATCTCTATTATTATATGTATATCTATTATCTATTATTTAAACCCCCCTCCTCTTTCGAGCTTTTTCATCACATATAGGTTGTATGCGTACATAATGTAGCATCAGTCGATTTTATTGATACACACATTTTTTACTTTTTATTTATTTGAATGAACATCATGCACCTGATGTTTATTATCGCGCTCTCTGACGATATGACGCTGAATAAGCTTAATTTTTAAGCTCTTATTTCTCGTGTGCGTGAGTCGCGCGGAAAAACAGGTTGAGATCGAGAGGGATGATACATGCATGCGTATATCTACATGCATATAATATGTTATACGGAGGGTGCGTGGGGGTGATGGTACCGCGACGCGGAGAAAATAAAAAGAGAAAAATAGAGGAGCCAGACTTGGGGTTACAAGGACGCGCGCTGCGATGCTCTGCTTCTCGACGACGGCGATGAACCTACGTCGTCATCACAACCGCGAAAGATGCTGGCGTCGTCGAATCTCTCTGATGCTTCCCTTTCTATAATGGCGTATAGAATAGGTATGTGATGAGTATAGATATACTGATATATAATATTGTATCTACTATATGTATATCGTCGCCGGGACGCCGAGAACACGCGCGAGCCTCGTCTCATCCCGCAGTGAGAGTAAACGTGACGTCACAACGCCAGCGGCACCGCGGAATACGTTACACTAGGTTAAAGCTCGCCACGAGATTCGATGACCGAAAGAATCGCCCAGCAGCATCGTCATCGCTTTATTATATTGTATACCTATAATATGTATTCTTCATCTCTAATATACTTATTGTGCGTATATCGATCACGCACCTATATCTATATACATACGTGCATAATACCATTAATACACGCCGACATATTGTGTCTTTCTTTATATAATACACATACAATATTCATCATTTATTTCTCTATCCAGCAGCATGCGCAACAATAATATATACATATTTTTATGCTCTGGCCATGTGTATTGTACATATAGTAAGCATATATGTATGTATACGCATATATAATTGCTGGAAATTCTTTTATACAAATGAAAAAATATGCATATGCGAATTGAAGAAAAGAAATTCATCACCCGTTTCGCCTCTATAATGTATAACTCGGACGAAATTTGATAATACACTTTGACAGCGATTAATTTCGTATTTAATACAATACACGCGGGGAATGTATTATATGTATGTATATTATTTGTGAAAATGGAGACTGATAAGTGTGCGTTCTTAAGATAATCGCATGCATTATTTTTCATTTCATTATTTGTAATATACCCTCGCACACGATAAACGCTACTGATGATGTAGCCTCGATGAGAAATAAAGTATAATATGCATGCATGTATTATATAATACACGGTGCCGATCGCTGCTCCGCTTATCTGACGCGTGTCGATTTAGTACAGGGAACATTATCGTTATTCTCGGAGCTCAAAAGATTTCAAAGTGCAATCCCGAACTGCTACTGTGACACACACACACACACACACATTGTATATACAAAATATGTAACTAATATCGTTATTTTATTAATTTCATCAAAACACTCTATATGTATAATATATATGTATATTTTATCATGCGCTAAACGATCCATATCATCCTCTTATTCCTTATTCTTCCTTTATATACATAATAAATATCATGCTTTTTCATCATGTTTAAAAAATAATTAATCGCAATTTATTTATACATATACTCACAATCGTATTTTAGCTTTAACTTTTTAAGTGCGCGTATATTAAAATTCGAGCTTTTGTCGATCTCTATAATGTCCACGGCATATCAACATTGCTTAGAGATGAGCTACAAATATCCCTATAAAACATGTTGCATACATGATTGATGCATCGTCATGAAAGGCATGAAAATGATACATATGATTTTTGGTTAATTTCGGTCTGAAATAGGGGATCGAGAATAAAACCGCGGAGCGTCGAAGAAGGAAAGAATCAAGTTGCTAGAAAAGGTGTGGCGATATTGTATACAATATATTTTATTTTCCCTTGTGACAAAAGGATCCGCTCGATATTTTTTCTTCTCATTTTGACAAAGGGCCCGAAGGGGGCTCGGCAAGAAGAGCGAATAATGGTCGTGCATGTACGGGCGGTAGACGTCGTCCAGAATAAGCGGGAGAAGGGTCACCGGGAGTCCCACGTTGCGCAGAGATAGAGATAGGCCACGTTACCGTCGTCGCGCGCGAGACTCGAGAATAAAGTCAGAATTTCTCTCTCTCTCTCTCTCTATGTCTCTCGTTGTTGATGCAGTTGCCTCAGCACACCTATGTAGACTTTTCTGGCCTCGCCTGATGTATTTCACTCGCGAGGGCGATAAAAATGTTTCCTTCAAATCGAGATGATTTTAAAAAAAAATACAATTGTTTAAAGAGAGATGAGAATTATAGAGGAGAGGAAAGATTTTTGGTGAAATACGAAATACAAGTTGACGAATGGTCCGTGAATTGAGGCGTGAGAAAGAAAATGACCTCTCGCGGCAGAGACGAAGAAAAAGTGCGTGCGAGGAAAGTGTACGCGCCTACGGGGAAAAGCGAAAGCCCAAAAGAACGCGATAAGAAAAACCTGTTGGTAGAGGAGAGACACGATCAGTCAATCTGTCGCTTAGCCAACGCCAACGCAGCCTCGTATTTGCTGGGGGTCTCTCCGGCTTGTATATGCGCGACCGAGGGTCGCATCGTTTCTCCATTGTCAAGCAAAAGCCCCCCTCTGTCATTCGTATATACGAGTCGTTTAAATCCTCGTTACGACTTATTTATCCATGCGCCTTCAATATGTGGCTCTCTCTCTCTTTACTTTAACGCCCATCATCAGAGCAGCATTCGAGGATCCAAATAATGTCGTTCTCTATATATGTATAATCGCATTATTGCGAAAGTATATTATAGCTGCTCAATTTGAGTTTAATTGCACAACATCGAAAGAAGAGAGAAAAAATCCTTCATTTTTGAAATATACACAGGTACATACATAATATACTATGTAACAATGAATAAGAATATAGATTTTTTGTTTGGACAGAGGTGTGCTAAAAAGAATGCGGTTGCCGTCGCACACATCAGCGTCGATGAAAAAGAGAAAATTAAAGCGGCCTTTGGAAAATGTTGACCCCGGCGTGGTGTTCGCGTGGACCACGCGAAGAAAGGATGAGGAGCAAGCGAGCCACGCCGAAAAACGCTGAGTTTGCTCGTTGCACACGCTGGCAAAATTTTCCGCGACGCGGTGAATATCGTTCGCCTCTCTGTGCGCTCTCTGCACCGGAACTTGCCTCTAATACGAGCAGCAGCCGCTTCCCTTACTGCTTCGTTGCGCCGCAATATTTTTCACTCTCTCGTTCGCCCTGGGTATTAGAGCACCTCTATACCCTCACTTTTTTAATTACAAGTCCACACAGGACGAGATCTCTTTTTTTCTTCTTCCTCGCGTGATTTGAAAAATCGCCGGTGGATGAGGGATCCGGAAATAATCGACTCGCACCGTATTGGAAATTCGTCCATGACGATTTTATTGTTATATAATATGAAGTATAATTTTATTTACACATATATTTATAACGGGAATTAAAACTTTTTTGAGTCGTGTCGCACGTTTTTGCACCACAGATGAATTATTTGCATTCAGAGTTATTTAAGACCCAAACTCTCTCTCTCTCTCTCTCTCAACATCATCAAGGGAAATTTTCTCAACATTCCTCGTGGACACGACGAAAAACAATAATATGTGTAGGTACTTTATGTAGGAATAACGAAGCAGCCTCGTTCATCGCACCTCTAAGGGTTTAAGTACGAAAAAAAAGTATAGAGAGAAACAAAATATTACAATACGTAATCTTAATTATATTAACGCGTAAGAAAAGGATTAACAAACATATTTTCTAAAAGAGAGAAAAAACAAGAAAAAATCCCATAAAAACGTATTAGCCTTTTTTAAAATATAAATCAACAATAACGCTTGCGCCTTTGCTAAAATCAATTACTTTTTTATTCATCCTGTATTATAGTGCTTCAGGTCGTTCGTTCTCGCACAATATGAAGGAAATAAATAAATTCGAACCCACAAAAAGACTATTCTTAAATCTAAATTTCATTTGCGCTACGACAATGTTTCTCGCTTCGTTGGAGATAAAATCTCCCATTTTCGCGCTCGTTTCAGGATCGCGATCGCGACGATCGAGTTTCACTCGTCCTGTATACATTTATTTTTTTTATGCCTATGTGCTTTTTTCCCATCACCCCATTATCTCTCTGTCTCGAATCATCTTTCTTTCTCAATCTTGTTATTTATTTTTTGCACCGAAAATTAGTTTCTCAAGCCCGCATCAAGTCCAACATGCGACACCACGACGGTGTCTTTGTCACAGATAAACTTCAGGGCTGGCTGGGCCGGGTTGATGCTGCTGATGAGTTTGGGAATGAGCTTGAGAATGAGGTTGGTGCGCTTGGTGAGGAGCTGAGGAGGAGGAGGAGGAGGAGGAGGTGGAGGAGGAGGAGGGATGTTGATTTTGTTGCTGTTGGGCCGCTTGCTGATTCGTCGGAGCGTTCTGTTGGTGATGACCGTGACCGTTGTGGTTATGATGACTCTGTCTGACCCTCAGGATTTCGCATCGCCGCTTGTAAAGATCTAGCTCTTGCTGCAAGTGACTCAACTCGATTTTGATCCTTTGCAACTCGTCCTGAAGATTCCGATTTGTCGTTTCCAGATCCTGCCTCTGCTGCAATCGTTTGCTACGGCAGTTCTGAGCGTAGCCTCGATTCTTCAGGGTCCGTCGCTTCTGCTTCAGTCTCGTCACCTTTTTGTAAAAAACCGGCCAACAGAGCAAGACACGTTTAAGAAAAGCCCCCTCCCGCTTCAATAAAATTTTATCAACGCGTGTTGTATATTCATGCAACACACACCGGTAAACAATATAATAGTGGATGCATGATGAGAGGATAAGATGAAAAAAAAAAGAAGAGACCTCGCTCACCTCTTCACGGGGGCATCCGTGGAGTCGTTTGTTGAGCTCGCGGACCGTCAGTGACATGAGGACTTCGTCGTTCATGAGCTCCTCCTGGGTTTTCGAATTGTCGCTGCAGCTGGAATAGTGTCCGCTGCTGGAACGATGAAGGGAGGTTGGTACTCCGCCGCACGAGCTGACCGAGCAAACGCTCATCGGTCTGCAGGGCTGGGAAATCGAGGGATGAAAGGGCCGACAGTACTGTATGCTATCCTCCATCCCCGACATCATTCCGCCGGGTCCGCTCGTCATCCCGGCGCCACCGCCTACCGGACTCGGACCCCCGTTACCACCGCCATCACCCCCGGCCCCCCCGCTGTCGTAATCCAGGTGACTCGACATTGTTATGTAACCTCCTGAAAAATATCCGTCGTCCACCTCTACATCCCCGCAAGTAATCACGAGCGATATATTCATTAACAAACAACTCAATCAAGCTCGCCTATATATTACATTTTTTTTTTTCATCTCATCTTTTCTTTTGATGATAATCTTTATTCCATATATCAGATAATGCGCGCATGCATGCAAATCGAAATAACAACTCATCTCTTATTTCTTTTAAAACACCATTTTTCTTCAGCTATACAAAAAATATGAAGAAAACGTCATGCGAGTATACACATAGACTCTGTATTAATAGAGGACTTACCAGCAATTCTGGCGTGTCTCGGCAAGTGTTGCGGCGGCTGCTGCTGCTGCTGCTGCTGCTGCTGCTGTATATCCTGGAAGTGATGATGGGACGTCGAGTGCCACGATTCGGGGTGAGGTTCAGGCGTTTGCTCTTGAGGACAATGTGGTCTGAGGTCCAGTGGTTCCTGACGCAGGGACTGGGCAAGCCAGCCCATTCCACCTGCTGTTCCGGGCTGCATGTCTCCATCGTGGATCGCGCTCGATTGTTGTACATGCAGAAGGGAGATTCTCTCACGATGCTGCTCACGCTCACCTCGGTGAAGATGAAGCGGTGGCGGTAGCGGTGGCGGCGGCGGCGGCGGCGGTGAGGCAGATACCGGTGGTGTGTCCGGTGGAGTCCCCGGATGCGACAGCGTGGTCAGATGCGACGCTGCCCCCGGTGGAGCCTTCACGAGCACGCCATGTTGTACCTGGATGTGCGGTTGACCGTACAACGGGTGCGGTTGTTCCAACTCGTGGGCCGGCGGCGTCAGCGGTGCCAATGCCAACCCTTGACTACCAACGTGGCTCTGAAGCTGCAACACGCTTCCGTTCACCATCACTGATGTTGGTGATCCTAATCGCACCTGTAAACATCAATTCAAGCGCAGCGAAACAACTGTTATTTCCATCACAGTACCCACATCAGCATATCCATCTATATGATGCTATATATACGCGTCGCCCATCACTCGTACTAATCAAATATATGTATACCTACATATATTAGGAATACTTGTTTTACAATAATACATATCATATCTATACATATATGTATACGTACATACGCGCCATCACTTTTTATCTCAATAACCGCCATCGCCTCTACCTACATAGTATATATGATGCATGTATACTCGCTTCGAAAGCCACTCTTCTCTTTATTTCTTCATAGCTCGAGCTTTTTACTCATCTGCTGTACTTATTTTTTCTGTTTCAATAATTTCTTTTTTCACCCAACACACACACACACCCATCAGTATATACGAATATTATATTTATTTCCTCAGTTTTTGTCCTTCATTCATCATTATATTTTGTCTCGATATTTCAATTTCTCCTCTTGCTCGAAAAACGGTTACAAAAAAAAAGTGAAAAGAGAGAGAGAAGTATAGATATATCATACGCATGCCTCAGTCTTATCGGGATACCGATTATGTAACATGTGTGCAAAAGAAAGACGACCTCGTGAGAGCATCGGCTCGAGATAAATCACACAATGCCACGGCCATCATGAGCATTAACGACATGCACACAAAGTAGTTTTTTAGAATTAGTATATTAACGACAATTAGATGAAATAATGTTCAAATCAATACTTTATATACATATACAATATGTATCATTATTTTATCCAATAGATTTATTAAGAAATTCGAGTGGAAAGAATATTTCTTTGTTTATATATTTTTCTTGAACAAAGATAATTGTTGAAAAAATTCAAGAGGATTCCGATGAATGAAAAAGAAAAAAAAGAAAAATAAAAGTCGGGGACAAAGTTGATTAAAAAAAAGAGATAATACGAGAGGTGGATAGGATAAGCTCACCTCGCGTTTAACGTCCGCAGGATCTAGATGATCGAGGACGAATTCTTGAACGTATTCTCTAGCTAGATGATCCTCAGCCTCCATTTTAACCTCCTCGACGACAATTTCGCTCTCCGAGGCCTCTAACGAAGCGAGCCTCCCGGCATCCGCATACGTTATTCGCTCGGGGCCTTGCAAATTTGGAGCTTCCTGGTCCGGACAATGTCTGACAATGACTCCACCACTACCACCGCCACCACCACCACCACCACCACCACCACCACCACTTCTTCTTTCTCCTCCACCTTCGACGGCTTTGTCGACCCCCGGACGAGCCGTTCTCGCCGTTCTATCGCACCCAATCACCTTGATTACGATTTAACTACGACCTTGAATCACGAAATTTCCAATCCTGATCCTTCTTCTCTCTCTCTCTCTCTCTCTCTCTCGAATTACAATTTTTATTCTCTTTTTGGCATTCGACTTTTTTTCGATCAACTCACTGATTTAATGAAATGTTTCCTCTAAATTTTTCTTATTCCATCATTTTTAACTAAAAACCATCAATAGAAATGAATTTTCTCTATTTTATTGCCACACCTTAAAAAAATATACATATATGTAGAATATATAGAGTATATCCTCTTTCCACGTTTAAATGAAAGATTCGTAAGTGATGAAAAAAATGTGGATAATATACACGACGGCGACTATATACTGATGCTTTTATAATTTTTTACTCTGCGATATGGTTTTCCGATCCTTTTATTTTTCTGATTATTCCAATGTCACAATAATTGCAAACATTTTGAGATCAACCGTATTTATAGTAATTTCGTTTTCATAGAGTTTTTTTATAACGCGCACTGCAGGCTCATCAAGCCAGCACACAATCACAATTTCACTCTTTATTCATTCTGATGTCGGCTGCGAATAAATATATAATTGCCACGGCGATGCAGAAACGAAAAGTGATGACGAGTCGGTATTTTGAGACTCGGAGAGGTCAACGACGCGAATAATCGAACAAAATTTAAACTATTTTATTCGTTGAAACAAGTACATTACTCATCATCATCATCCTTGATGTCGCAGCGTGTGCGCCGGAGTGTCAAGTGTTATTCGCCGACGACGCGATGCATCGAGGGAAACTCTCTCTCTCTTTTCTCTCGTTATCCGGATGCGGCCCGCAATTAAATCACAGAGGCGGTTTTCATCTCTTTTAATAATATTGATGCGTGCTCTGTATGTTATTGCGAGACGAGCTTTTAAAATTTTGTCTCATTTCCGTTTTTCGAAGCTTGCGCCGCGATCTTGTCGCAAGCCCGCGGACGATCAATGACTGAGCTCGAAGATGATCCGGGGGAAGACTCGTCAGTCACGTTGTCTTCTCCATGCATCAACTTGTCGCGATGCAAACACCAACTTTTTATATAGGATACTCGCGTTTCAAGAAAAAGATTCATCTGACGTGTTGCTCCTTATTTTTCGGAAGAAAAAGCTCTACCGCCGCCGCGGCCGATGAGAAAACCACGCGATTCAGCGATGTCACCATCGAACGAGAGGCAATCCGATGAGAATAAATATATAAACGTTTTAGATCGTAGCGCGGGAGAGAGCGAAGAATAATTTAACAAAATACTAATAATATATATCTAACGAATAAAATGAGCGTCGTCGCGCTCTCCTCTCTCTCTCTCTCTCTCTTTTATTTTCGTGTGTATTTTTTTCTTCTTTTTTTTTCTCCAAATTTACGCTCAAAGTGCGTATCTCTCACTCTCTTTCTCTCTCTGTGTGTGTGTGTGTGTGTGATTGTGTTGCCTCGAATAAAGAGAATAAAACCCGTTGCGCCGGCGAGACGGGAAAAAGGGGTGGTTCGCGAAAAGCGCGGGCCTCGCGTTCGAAGGACCGAGTGGTAACTGCTCGAATGCGAGAGTGGTGGCTCCTCCGAAGAAAAAAGCTTCTCGAGCTTCCATCCGCGCCGAGCCTTCTCCCTCGCTCACTCTCGGTCTACGCGTCTCGCGCGCGTTCAAAATTACGTCAGAGAGCGCTGCGTGGGCGGAGTCCACAGAGGTCAAACCTCCAACATCCTACCCGATTGGTCATCGTACATCCCGTCGAACCATTGGCTCCCGAGACTCCCACTCGCGAGACTCGCTTTTCGGATGAGCTTCGAGGAAGCATCGAGACCCCCCTGCTTATTATTGCCCGCCCGCGCGGGCTATAGCTATACACACATACACCTATATATATACCTCATCGTCATCCTCTCATCTCTCCTCCTCTCTAAACCTCATCGCGGCGCCTTTTCTTCATATATTCGTCCCTCTCACTCAGCCTATTCGCGGCGCGGCCCACCACACACACTCTATACTCAACTATACAATATATGTATCTACTCCGAAATATATTTTATCAACTTATTTTTATTTATTTACAATATTGAAAATACACCTCCTTTTTTATTTTACATCATCTGCACACGCCGCACATCAGGATATATGCATGGCTATATAACTTTTATTTTCATCCCTCTCATCCGGCACCGATTTTCTTTTCATCTTTTATGTACCTATATCGTTAATAGACATTTTTGTTTTTTCTCTCTGCTTTTATTCAATTGATTTTTTTTTCTCAAGTTTCGTATTAGAATATTTTTCTGCCCGCGCGTCATAAAAGAGAGCAAAAATGAGATTCAATGTCACACTTGCGCATGTAACGTCGGAGATAACAATTTTCGACACACTCGAAGCAATTCATAAAAAGCGATTTTTACAAATCGGTGACTCGCATCTAAATAGGTTTTTCCAGACACGCTCTTGTCTTGTCTCACTCTCTCTTCCGCCCTCATCCGAATGGGTGGAAAATAGTTGAAAAAACCCCCCTGGATGCTCGCGCCGGTGTATCGCTCTTTTTTTCTTATTCTTTTCCCTTTTTCCGCGTTATACGAGATGAGGAGACAAAACGCCGAGAGATTGTCGAGGTTTTAAAATGCCTCATGAATATCAAATTTGTTTCCTGTTCTCCACCCGCACATCGCGCAAAAGTTCGCGGCGGGCTTTGGCTCACGCCCTCTCTTCGAAGATTCTTCGCACCCTGGCTCTTATGCGCACCTTTTCCTATACTTTCCTCTCGTTTCTCCCCCGCGTACGTATATGCGCCCCTGCTCTCTCGAATGCAAATCTCATCTTCTCTCTTTTTTATCATCATGCACCCCCGCCCCCCAAATCGATTTCTCATGCATTGTCTCATATTCACACGCAATCACACACCGCCGTCGTCTTTCTCATTATACATTATTTTCTATAACTCATCATCGTGCGATCCCGATATTCTTCATGAAAATATATATCATATTTTATTAATACACTATAGCTGTACTATTATCACATATCCTTAATCTTCTCTTTTTTAAAATTCTCTTTTTTAATACTTCACGAAAAGATAATCGATTAATTCTTGAAGGACAAACAAAAAATCAGGAATATATTTTTTTTTCTTTTACGACAGAAGTAAACTAAGAATAGAATCGAGCAATTCGATGCTCGTTTGTTGCCAACGACGATGAACGACGAGAGAGAGGTATTTGCCGACGCTGCACTTCGAACGTGTATCCTCTAGCACACGAAACTTCCTTTCCTTTCCCTCCTTTCTATCCCCCTACATGCATGTATACCTATACCCCTTCTCTCTTTATTTCCTTTTGTATTTTTATTTCGTGTATTTTTCCACCGCGCCGGAGTGTATACCGCTCTCAATGAAAATAAAAAATTAAAAAAAAAAAAATCAACACATCGCGTATTGCGAGATTTATGCTTCGAATCGTGTGACGTTTTTTTTTTACTTATCGCGTCGAATCCGCGAATCGAGGCCGCTATAACAAAATGTGTATTGTATATTTATACACACGTATTCTCTATATTTTGATGATTCATAGACATGTATAGAAAATGAATAAACGTTGGAAAAACGAATATTTTCAAATTATATTATATATGTATATAACTTTTGATTCGCATATTTCTCATGTCTCGTTGAAAATTTGAGAATAGAGTTGGGAACCGCGTAGTATAGAAATTCTTTTCACTATTCCTCCGACGTTGAGCCGCGAACGCTCGACGGAAGTCTCATTCTCCGCCGCGGTGTGCAACAAACTTTTTCCCAAGTGATTTACGATATCTCTAGATTCGAAAGCCAAACATTCTCCGCGTACATAGAAAGATCTTTCGAGGCTCCTGATTTTCGTAGCCCAGAAAAGCTCTTTCCCACATCCTTCTTCCGTTCATCTTTTTCTCTTTTATTTTCATCCCGTCTCAACTTTAACGCAAACTCTCTCATCCTATACACGCAGTTATCCTTATATTCTCCCTCTATTTTCAAAAAATCTTTTATTCTTTATGACACGCGACAATCATCTCTTTCTCTGTCTTTTCAATTAACATTTTTTTAATTAAAATTATGGATTTAAATAAAAATGTATATTGGCTTTAAATATATATTGGGAGAAGGAAAAATATGAATATATGTATATATGGCATATGGTTCATGTAAACGTTCTGGAAAAAAATGGCGAGAAAGAGGAAGGAAGGAAGGAAAGAAGAAAGAAAAGAGAGAGAGAGGTACGAATGTGGAGAGACATCGACTGTGAGGGCACGGGTGAGTTCCCGGGATACTGAAGAGGAGGCAAGAGGGAGAATGCTGAGCCAGCATTGCTCGCTCGCCAGCCTGCCTGCCTGCCTGCCTGGCTGCCTGCACATCGATATCAACCAGTCAGCCAGCCAGCCAGCCAGACCGAGAGACAAAGAGAGAATAGAGAGAAAGAGCCAAACTCCATACAAGAGAAATCCACGAATCTATTTGCGCGAAAAAAAAAGAAGAAAATTAAGCGTCCGCATGACCGTGACCACTATATACTGGGTCAACAAATTTATTTACATGATGCATCCACAAAACTTTTATATTTATACCTGCGATTAACGGAATTATACATAAATTTCATCATCCATTCCATATCATATCCTCTCATCTCTGATGATGATGATCCTTTTGGCCTTTCTGCTTTTACGCAAAAACTTTCTCTCTCTCTCACTCTGTTGCATCTGGTCGTTCATTGATCATGACAGTAGAGAGCATATCATATGTTTTCGCGAGAAAAGTAAAGCGATTATATACGCGTGTATATATGTATTCCGTTCATCATCGTTGTACATTTTTCATGATGAGAATTGTTAAATCTATGAATTTTTCTACAAATCACATCTATTCTATATACAGATAATATACATATCATTTAAAGCAGCATATATTGAACGTACAACGTATTATTGCTTCATCAGAGTTGAAAAAATGTGCATAATTCTGTGATAATAATTTTTATCGCGAAAGACGTTATAAAAAGTGAAAACTCGACGACGTTTTCTTGACTGCGCGCCGAGAAATAGATTCAAAGGAATATAAAAGGTGAAAATGCGATTTCACGCTGGTGAAAGACGAGAAGTATTAAAAACGTGGAAATTAGACGCGTACGCAAACAGGACGATGCGATAGAGGAAGCGCGCTGACATCAGCAACAAAATATTTTCTTTTTTCACGGAGCGTTTTTGTTTTTTCTCTCTCGCCCGCCGCGGCGCTGGGCTCGTCATCAATTAATATATGTATGTGCATGTGCTCGCGCATATGTGTTTACGATGTAGGAAATAATAGATATGTATTTTTCTTCAATGCACAAGTATATAAGTCTTAATAATCTTAAAATCGACACACGCGACGATCGATGAGGTATATATGAGACAAATATAAAAGTGACGATGATTGTCTTTTCTGGCATCATATATGTAGCAGCGCTCGGGGGATAGAGGATGATCGCAAACGTGAATTCCGAGCACACGAAATCTATCGAGAGTACACAGCGCTGATGCATGGGAGAGTAAAAGCGAAGGAAGGATTCTAGGAAATAATATCCCGAATTTCAATTCATAAGAAGGAAGATTCAAGCGCGAGAGCAGGAGCATTCGAGGGATAATCCTCGAGTCATTTGTCCGCTCGCTGTTGAGACGCTCATTTGTTCATCATCTCTCTCTGTGCTCGATGTCACCCATGCACACCGCGTATATTTATTGTACTATTCTCCCTCTCTCTCTTTCTCTTTTTCCCGATCCCGGGATGACAAATGAGAATGAAGTGCGAGAGACCCCTCGGGACGTACCGCGCCGTAACTACATACATATATACATATATACTTTGCCGCGCGCACTTACAATCTCCCATCTTCGTTTTTCTTCCCCGTTCTCCCTCTCCCTTTGCCGCGGAGACAAATATAAAACGCCCGTCGAGTGCCCGCTCGATTCTGTTTGCCATTCGTGCCCAATTATTCTCGGATAATCGCCTTGTATCGGAGAGACTTCTTCATGACGATTGCTATATTGCATGTAGATACTATACAGCACATGATGAAAACACACAATCGCCGAAACTTAATCATTTTTGTTTCTTCATTTATTTTTATACAATATTTTGCCACAACTCCCACATCGCTTCATCCTAATACAATAAAATATGAGAGCTGGACCGCGAAGGAAAAAAAAGTCTCTCGGAGGATAAACTTATATTGTTATTAAGTATATATATTTTAGCGATAAAATATTTTTCATCGAGATCGCATCATAAAAATGACAAATCGGCGGGAAGTTGGTAGCATTTGCCCGAGCGGAAGTTGCTCGAATTTCGAGCTTTTTCCCGCTGATCGCTTTTCCCATTTTTTCACTCATCCTTGGAACGGAAGCAAGGGTGTATTTGTCACGAAAAATTATCGATGAGTGTACTTCATCTTTTTCATCGCTAGATAATTATTCGCTCTTAAATCCATCGGAGCGATGCGCTTAAACTTTTTTAAACTTTTGTATTTCATAAAAAAATAAAAATAACCTCTGGAATGGAGAATAAAGTCGCGAGTCGTGTCGTGCGTCTGATATTCTATGAGTTTTATATAGATAATCCTCGCATCGATGAGGACAGAGAGTGTTGTCGTCAACGAAATGAATAAAGTAGAAAAAAAGAGGAAAAATTGTGACTCACCCGAAGGAAATCTTTGTGGCTCATGCCGTCGTCGAGTCTCCGCTGTCGGTGTCGAGTCGCATCTTATTCTCGGCGTTATTTCGTTACATTAAAAATATATTCATTTGCACGGCAGAGGATTTATGCCCGCGTGACGTAACGTCCGGTCGACGTTTTGCCGATTCAACGAAAAATCCGAGAGTGCTGTGATAGAGAAAGAGAAATCGGATCCTCTCTCTGATGCTTATTTTTCTCACTTTCCGAAGCAGCTAAAACTTATTGTATCAAACACAACTTTTTACATCGTTTGCCCCTCTCTCTCTTTCTTCAAAAATATTATAAAATCCATCTGTATATAATAACTATATAGGTATATTTATTATATTAAGTGTGAAATTCCGGATTTTTTTGTTACTATACTTATTTGTTGTGTAATGATGGACGAGGATATTAAGTTGTATATATGCGCCGTATATGTTGAGTCGGAGATGTATTCGAGAAAGAAAATACTGTTCTCGCGCGCGGATATTCGACACGCGACTAATGCTCCACAAAATTATCAAGTCCACCGATTCCGCAACTTTTCCATCATCAATGTTGCATGTCCCCCGGCGTATACTGGCATCAAGAAATATCTTATCTCGATTTAACTATACATACAATACCGCGGGGATAATGCTGGATGAGGAAAAATGCTTATAGTTATTTCCTCTATATTGATATATTATTATTCTTGATCTTCATCTCTCTCTTATTGTTTATCAATCGAGAACTTATCCTAATTCATAAATTTATTATTAAGACGAATAAGGGGATGAGCGTTTAATATTCTCGTTTACGGTTACGTGTGCGAAAAAGATAAATAATGCGAAAAGAACAGAGCATCAGTTAGCACAAGCCCCCCTCAATGCAAGATTGCTCCCGAGTCCAACGCTGTCTATCACATATGCAACATTGTTGCAGTTTATTCTCTCTGTTGATAGTTAAACATGTCTCTTATCGGCAAGTCGCGATAATCCGCGGATGTCACGAATCTATCCTCGCGCATTTTACAAATCCACGGGGCCTTTCTCATCTCATCTTTATCTCGACCCTATACATACATGCATATATCTATGTACTTCTATATATTCATTTTTTGACGGACACCGATCGTTATATACATAGAGACGACTCGATAAGCGTCATCATACAAATAAGTTACAAAGTATAAATCTTAATAATCGAAATTTTATACTTACACACACATCAGAATAATAAGGTTATCGATAATGTGTTTCGCGACGGCCTTCGACTTTTCTCAACAGCATCCATGCGTATTCTATATAGATATTGATTGTATACATATCTACGGGTAAAACGATCTTTTCTCCTCATTTTCATAATTATTATTCTCACATTTATTTATATCTTCCTGATGCGTGATCGACATACGTATAAAGTTATGAAAAACGAAAAATGGTACATAGGATGAAGAAGGGAGGAGGGGACGAGAGTTTAAACGGAGGGCAAGGGTTGAGTAGTCGAAGCAAACATCGTTAATTTGCACGCAGAAATTCACCGCGGGGCTATATAATACTTGGGATATTGAACCCCTTTATATTCCGGCCCCACCGTGAGACTCCTCAATCCCTTTTGGCCATCAAAAGTTGCATCATCGCGCGTTGTTCCCCAGGTACCTAAAAGGTCAATATTAAACGCTCGAGAAGAAGGATGCTTCGCGTTCGTTCGTTCGTTTGTACGCGCGTTCGAACAAATACTCCTCACTGGACCGTAACATAATTCTCTCCCGGCTTTCCGACTCTCATCTCTTCCATTCAACTCGCTTCGCCATCAGTCATCGGCCATTTCATATTTTTACTAATTTAACAATCTTCGAACATACTCAAAAAGGAGAAAAAGAAAATATATTTTCGATCTTACTTTTTATTCGCTCAAAATAACTTATCTTGCCGCAAATACGTCATATACATACATATATGTTCTATTCTCGCGGATCGAGTGAACTCGGCCAGTAACTGTCGGCGGCTGGATTCGTCCTTTTCATTATTTCAATACCTATATATACTTATATGTATGTATAATCCAACTCGCTTTTTTATTCTCCCAATATTCAGCATAAACCCGGATTATTCATTCCGTCAATCCTCTAATTGGCAAATAAATCTCACTTCTTCTTCTTCTTCTTCTTCTTCTTCTTTCCGGATTCGCATATCAGCATATTATAATAGAATTATGGAAGCTTCAAAATATACGAGTATAGATTGCGATTCAATTGAAAAAATGTCACTAAATTTCTTGAATTTATTTCGAAAAAGATATTTTATTAATCTGAAAACAAAAAGGACGGTTCGGTGAGCTTTTTTCACGAGAACGGATGAATCCAGATGTCCTCTCGAGAAGAACTCCGCGGGACATAACAACTCCTGTAGATACTCGAGGGGACACCTGTCACGCAACATTTCGCAAAAACAAAACAAATCTCAAACGTTGACATCGACACGAGAGATTCATTGTCGAATGTTTATCGCGTCAGGAATAGTACTATATAAGTACATGTCATTGTCATCATTTTTTCGGAGATTCGAAAGGAAAAAGGTCTCGATTAAGTATGGAGAAGAACAGAGAGTGGAACGAGAGGGAACAGATTAGAGTAACGAGGGAGACAGAGGCATCGAAACGATTATCGGACAATAGTTTGTTAGTAGTAATTGACTCGATGTATTGTTCCAACGAGAAGTGTAGATTCAGCTCCCCATCAGTCGAGAGGCTTCTTCTTCTTCTTCTTCTTCTTCTTCTTCTGCTATTGCTTTTTTATTATACATATCTCTTATTTCTCTACATCTATTCTTTTTCGACAAAAATAAGAAAGTATACAAAACTATAGAAATAAATAAATAAAACTTGCTTACTGGCAAAAAGACTCAATTTATTATAGGCACATTGATCACCGACTGGAATTTGCCCATTATTTACATCGGATCATAAATAAAACTTGTAGAGTAAAAAGCGCTTCAACGTTTAAGCATTTCTTTGCAAATAGTCAATTCGAGCTGATGACGCATCATCAAGCTCTCTTTACTTAACAATTATTCATCAATCTATCGTCAACCATTTGTCCGTTATCTTATCAATCTGCTTCGTAAGAATTGGATTTCTCAAACGTATCTTCACCTCCAATTTTCCTCCAACAGCTTTTCGTCCGTCCATCAAGGGAAATGAATCGTGGAGTATGCATTGGCTCTCCAATGGTGCGAGCTTTACCGTGACTGTCCCAACGAGACTGTCGCTGCGGAAAAACCCTCTGAAATCGATCAAAATTTATCGAGTTAATGATAACAACAGGAACGATAGCTTATTGAATATCGTCGTCACAGTCTGCTCGTGTACCGCATGCTAAAACTTACTTTCTCATTCATTCATCTTAGCCACGTACGGCATGAATTAATCATTCTAGTCTAAAGTTTTATCGAGTACACAATATCGATACTCTCAATTGACAAACTATCGTCATTTTTTCATACCTTGGGTGAGTGCAACACAGGATTGGGTTCATCGAGCATCTGCAAGGAACGTACTGAGCTCTATTGACTATGATAATGATCTAAAGGATTTGAGTAATGAAGCTTGAAATAAAAACTGGCATCAGCGTGAAAATTGAATAAAAATTCACAATTGACGAATGTTAATGGGAAAATAAAAGAATTATAGGAGCTGACAAGAGAGATGTGAAAAACAATTATTACCCCTTGGACCAGACTTGACACTTCAGGGAGTGTCTTTTGAAAACGCGCTGACATTGTCTGGCTGATCGATCGACGGCACTTTCGAGCAAAAATACGGCCGCGTATTCCGGATTATTCGTCTCTCGAATAGTCGATGTACGATTCGTTTGCGGATTCTCGGTTGGATAGGGATACTCCAACATTACGTATGTATCGAAATCCTTGGAATAATTGATACCACGAATAATGGAAATCTCAGCTTCTGTGTCACTCAAGTCGGTGCAACTCCTACGAAAAACAACGATTCGAAACAACGAACATTTTCGAAACAAGTTGCTTCAAGTTTATACACTCACTGAACAATAGCATAAGTTTTAACTTCGTAATGGTGCTGGGGTGGAGGCAAACCGTCTCTTTTCCGTACTCTGAGCATATCGAGATCGTGACTGTATCCCAGAGCGAGACGTTCCCATCTGTTGTAGCCTGCAACGTCACCGAGAGCTTTCGAGTGATCCCTTGTCGATAAGCACCACTAACGTTCAAGTAAAGTATCCATTTTTAAAATATCGTCAACTTCATTATTTTGCTTCGTTTTTTTTAATATTATTTCATCGCGGAGGCCCTGACCTTTGCTTGTTTCAACAATTGTTTTTCCATATTTTCATAAATTTGTTGGTCGGTCCCACTTGCCTCTTCCAAGCAATCGACCGACGACACGAGGGTAAAACTATCGTCCGATTTCGCGTCGACCAGGTTGCTCGTGTTCAAATGATTTTTCGCGTTCGGTGACAGTGGTATCGAATTAAGATCGACCGGCAACCCAGATTTGCTCGCTTCTATCAGAGGTGTTATTCCTTTTGCTTGACGAAGATAATCCCTGGCTAATTCCATGTCACCGTCCTTCTTCGCTGCTAGGGCGGCTTGCTTCAATTCACCTTGACGACGTTGGAGCATCAACGCTTGCTTTTCCGCTCGCGACATTGCACCTTTTTTCTCACCTCATTTTCAATAAATCATTTTCATTACTCGACAATCGATCGAAAGACATTACTGTCAACATTTTTTAAATCAACTTACCCTGGTGGATTCTCCGAGGCGGAACTGGAGCAGGAGCCGGTTCGCTCGGTTTTTCTTTTTCCTGAGATGCGGGATCCGTCGTCGTTGGAGCGGCAGCTGGCGTCGGAGCTTGCGAGCCGATCGGGGGAAAACCCGGCGGTACCGGCAACTCGTCGAAAGCCACGGGTTTCCCCCGAGCATGCATCTTAATTGCATCTTCAAACTGTTTGCAGATGCGTCCGTATCTTCTAGCTTTCGAGGAATTGTTCTCCTCCTCGGCCGCGATCTTCGTTCTACGATAAACCTCGAGACGTTCCTTGAGTGCGCCAGCGATCGCCTCTCCGGTGACCGAGGCTTCGGACGACGGAGCTTTTTTACGATAAATCAAGATAATTCTGGGCTCTTGAATTTTTACGTTTCAATTAAACTCGGAGATTAAATCGTTTGAAATTCATTACCCGGCGGTGGTGCGGGCTCCGCAGATTCTCGCTGAGTCTCGCTCTCTTCCTTCGCATCATCTTCAAGGGAGCCCGGAAGCTTCGGGGAAGGTGGCATATCCGAGAGGTCGATCGTCTCCCCGGCCTCGACTGCAGCCAGGACAATGTCAAATTGCTTGGCCGTTTTCACGTTGTTCAGAGCTTCGCTCAAATTTCCACATTTTTTCCACAATACCGCTGCTACTTTGTACTCTTGCTGACGTTTCTTTAGCAAATCTAGAGATTCTCTGTCAACGTTGCTCGATTTTTCCTCCTCAGGCGCTTCCTCGGACGCTTCCTCCGCAGGCGAGGCTCCTGAAACATCGTCAATGACGAACGGCTTTTCCTCCGGAGCCGAAATTACAGCCGGTCCAGCATCTTCGCTCGTTACAGGCTCGCCTTTTTTGCCTCCCGTCGCCGATGGAGGTAAATCCGGTGGAATATCAGTTTCTAAGACTCTTTTTCCAGATCGAGCGGAAGCCAACATCTCTTCCAATCTTTTAACGCCACGGCCGAAGCGTCGGCACTTGGCCGATTCGTTTTCGCATTTTGCTCTTGTTTCTGCTAACCTGTACATCTTCAATCTCTCTTGCAAAACTTCCATTATCCGTTCGTTCTCTTGCATCTCCGGTTGAGCCTCTCTCGCTTCTTCCTCCTCGGTCGCTTCCATCGGAGAAGCATCCTCACCGGTGATCTCTCGAAGCTCATTCTAAAATTCCCAACCCAAAATCAATGAGCAGCAGCGAGAAACATTATTCCAAAGAGTATCCAATTTTTCAACAGTTTTACCAATAAATCTGGATCATCCTCATCTCCGGATAATTCAGCATCAGCGTCAATATCTTTCATACTTTGGCTTACCATTGCGTCGAGCTGGGCTGTAGGTACCGGCGGCGCTGTTACAAGTTTCAATAGACTACTACATTTTGGTATTTATATTTGAAATTTTTTTCTTCTCTCTTAAAACAGCTTGATGGTTCACCTTTGCGCGTAGGCCGGGCTATATCATTACCACCTGTCAACTGTGCCAGTTCAGCCTCCAAATCCTCATCGTAATCATCCTCCGCTGAATAACCCTGACCCAAATCTTCAAGATTTGCGGAAACTTGAAATATCCCGAACTGAAAAAGAATGTCATCCCGTCACGAGTAATCAATGGATAATCGCGATCCTTGCCCGATAAAAATTACTATTCTTACTTGCTCGAGGCTCGCTGGATCTCTCGATCGTTTTTTCACTTCTTTCTTTTTATTGAACATGTCCAGTTCTTTTTCACGATCAGCTCAACAATAGGGATTTACAAATTTATCCGTATCAACTGTTTATTCCTCAATTATTTGCCAAAAAAAAAAACAAAAAGGCACAGAAGCATCTAGTATATTTAGAGTGTGTTGCATACTCTGAAGTTGTTTGTTTTGAGTCATCCATGTGCAATAAATGTGTGTGTCTATACAGATACAGCAAATTGACAGCTGCTACATAACGCGAGGCATCAATAATCACGTGACAATTTTCATACTTTATTTTATTTATGTATTTTCTCTCGAATAAATTTTTTTATAGATATATATAGTAATTAATATTATAGAATCGAATACGCAATCGAAGCTCTGTTCTGATTTTGTGTATATTCCCAACGTTCATTTATTGTTATCCTTGAGATATGTACATGCATGTGACGCTGGACGCATGCGTATATGCGCGGAAAATGTGAATTTAATTCCGACAGATGGGGTGCACAGCTCACGAGGCTGACTTCAGTTCAATCAGTCATATGATTCCCTCGCGAAAAGAGGGCGAGTCCGATTTTTCGTGCTCCGTTGCTCCGTATTATTTTCGACTCGAGACTCGAGAGCCAGAGAGGAGAGCGTCATTCAGTTCATCGTTCAACTCAACGGAACAGAATCTAATTTGAATCATCACTATGAAAGGTTGCATATTCAACATCGACGGAGGTTACCTGGAGGGTTTGTGCCGAGGTTTCAAGTGCGGTATTCTCCAGCAGAACGATTATCTCAACTTGGTCCAATGCGAAACACTCGAAGGTACACAATATCATGCTTATTGTTGTGTTAACTGGAAACATGTAGAGAAAAACTTGATTATTTTGCGAGCGAATTAATTTCGAAATATAGAAGAGAGAAAGGGTAGTATTAATGTTGTATACTTATATACGATTAATGCACAGATCTGAAGCTCCATCTGGCTGGTACGGATTATGGAAGCTTTTTGGCAAACGAGCCTTCACCTCTGGCGGTCAGTGTCATCGATGACAAGTTGAGGGAAAAGCTCGTAGTTGAGTTTCAACACATGCGCAACCATTCTGTCGAGCCTTTGTCGCAATTTCTAGATTTTATAACCTACAGCTATATGATCGATAATATCATATTGCTGATAACGGGAACGCTTCATCAGAGGCCAATTTCCGAGCTTATACCCAAATGCCATCCTCTGGGTAGTTTTGAACAGATGGAAGCGATTCACGTTGCCGCAACTCCGGCAGAACTTTACAATGCTGTTCTCGTTGATACGCCGCTAGGTATACCACTTTTGTTGAACTATTACCAAATTGTGAGGTCGGTTCGGCGATCATCGCTCTCCTTCTAATTTCAATACTTGTTCTCTCAGCTCCTTTCTTCGTCGACTGCATCTCTGAGCAAGACTTGGACGAGATGAATATTGAAATCATCAGAAACACTTTGTACAAAGCTTATCTCGAAGCTTTCTATAAATTTTGCAAAGACATAGGGGGTACCACTGCCGATACAATGTGCGAAATTCTTGCGGTAAGTCTCCTTTTTAACCGATACTTTTCGGTGAATTTTCATCATTCTTTTACCTTCAGTTCGAGGCCGACAGAAGAGCGATCATCATAACGATCAATTCGTTCGGAACTGAGTTGGGCAAGGACGATCGCGCAAAACTTTATCCTCGCTGCGGACGTTTAAATCCCGATGGATTAGCCGCGTTGGCCCGTGCCGACGATTACGAGCAAGTCAAAGCCGTCGCGGAATATTACGCAGTACGAAAATTTTCATCCTTCTTTTTGCAATCATATCAACAAACGAGGGAGCAATGTTACAATTGTCTTTTCAGGAATACAGCGCTCTCTTCGAAGGAGCCGGGAACAATCCTGGCGACAAGACCCTCGAGGATAAATTCTTCGAGTACGAGGTACATTTCCCATTCTTTTATCCTTATCGTCAATTTTTGCCGAGCCCCCTCTCTCAGTTTGTCTCGATAACAACGTTATTTTACGATTGATTTCAGGTGCGCCTGAACGTGCACGCATTCCTTCAACAATTTCACTTTGGAGTATTTTACAGCTATTTGAAACTGAAGGAGCAAGAATGCCGTAACATTGTTTGGATTTCCGAATGCGTAGCTCAGAAACACCGCGCGAAAATTGATAATTATATACCAATTTTCTAATAAAACACGACGGTAATGAGGCTGAGCCGCCGTTGCGGCATCGTCTCATCATCGTGCGCATTAATGTCGATCTTTGCTTTGCGAATCGGGGCGCAAAAGAAAGGTCACCTAGCAATCATTTTTTTTTTCTTTTCGAAAATTACGAACGATCCCCGCGATAAATCTATCCTGCTTCGTGAACAATATATCGTGCGTACCGTAACAATTAGGAAAAACAAGAGATCTATATATCTATATACGAGATGTAGTCCCAAAATTTTTTTTTTCTCGTCGCATGCATGAAAATTCGTGGGTCGACAATTTTCGATATCGCGGGATGATTATCGATGGTAACAAATGCGTGCACATGCACCAGAAATAATATAAATTCATGTATATAGTGTACTTTTTTGTCATTACTCCGTGAAAAAAGAAATAATAATATCTCCCATAGTATTATTTCACGGTAAAAAAAATGTTTATTCGTTAGATGTAATACGTTAATTAAAGTTAATAAAATTACAATGCATTCCTGTACCGCCAATAGTGATTATGTTTCGTTACGATATACCATCCATCGATTGTTCATGAGAATGATTTTTCGTCGACGATTCATTAGACTTTTTGGCTGGCTCGTGATTTTTTAGGCCCAAAACTTGAGGATTTTCCTCCCAAAAGCGATCTCCTATGATATCGTCGACACAAGGGACAATCATTTTTTTACTTTTTCCATTTTCATCCGTTACCGCTTTGCGCAAAAGTGTCGTTCCTTTTCGAAAATATTGCGGCTCGTTGTTGTAATTAATACCAAATTCTTGAAAGAGTAACTCATTCTTGTCCGACGAGTAAGTCCCCTTTAATCTCTCTTGAGCCTGTTGCAACAAAATTTATTGGAATAGTTTTACAGACGGGAGAATAGATGAATGAGTAAAAAATCATCATACCTGAGCGCACGTCATATTCATTTTCTGTACGAGATTCCAGAAACATGTATTGTACAAATTGTTAACATGAACATCGGCTTGTCGCCAGGCTAAATAATCTCTTAGATTACGATCAGTGGGATACAAAATTGTTCTTGCGTCAAACGACGGTGGATACTCAAGCTCCGCCCGACCCATGTATCTGCTCCAATAAAATACATACGACGAAGTGAAGAGAGAATTAACATTGGACAAAAGCTTGGAAGCTGTAGAAGAGAAAGGAAAGCTTATAAATATTATCGCATACATAATTAATAACCGAGTGAAGGTCGCAGGACACTGTAAAACAACGAATATATATCCACCTCTCCTATTGTAGATCGCCGCATCTTTTCTGAAGACGAATGAAAATTCATCGCTCTGTCCATAAGAAATGACAATTTCATTGAACTCTTCCATAACGACGATCGCCGCTCGTTTCATCAAATCAAGAGCTCGCTCATCATTAGGTTTTTCAAATTTATGAACGTTGGAGAATTTCGAAAAATTTTTTCCATCCACTCTGACGACTATCCAGCAATTTGGCAAACAGTTGTCCTGACTCTCGAAACTTTTAACATACTCGTACTTGCTCTTTGCCATTGGTCTCGCCGAACTCAATCTTTTCGAAACAATATTCGTCACGGAATTCTTTATAGACTTGACTATTGATTGATACCTCATTGACGTGTTTTGATCGAAGCCCGCGTCGGCACTGCTTTACATGTTCGGTGCAACTTTTGAGGTTACGTAAACGTAAACACGTGCTGCTGGGCCCGCTGATGGTCACGCTTTCTCATCGCGAACGTGGTTTTCCCCCCGTGTACGAGACAGAGAGATTGCGATTCAAATAATGGATATACACGAGCGGTTGACCAATTTCCAAATACCAGAGTCAACATTCCTGGATGTACTCCTTGACGAAGATGCTGAAGGAAAATCGGTTTTGGTAGAAGATCTTGCGAAAAAGTATATTGCGGAAGCATGTAAAGGTAATGCAAGTATGAAGAATCTCGAAACATGCCGGATTCTACTGTGTCGCAAGTACCGATCGTTGATTAATTCGAAGAAAAGAAAATCATCTCCCGTTGACCTGTCGAGCGATAATCATTCTCCAGACTTTGCAACATTTTTCACCAAAGCGCCCTCAGAAAAGTTCCTCGAGTCGGAAGATACGTATTCGTTGGTGCATGACATAATTGCATTACGATCCTCACTGTACAGCGATTATGAACAACTTGTACGATCCGTCATAAACTTTTATGATTCCACTATGCTCGATGCCCGAGTCGATCGTTTGCCCGGCACGCAGACGCGCGAGGAGAGAGGACGTTGGGGCTTGCGTGCAATTGAATGTTTCGCAGATATATGCATTCTTCGATCGCACCTCTACGCCGAGGAAACGAATTTTGGATCCAATCAGTGCGAGCTGCAGGATAAAATTCAGCATACCATAAGGCATTGGTTGATTTTTGGCAATAATTCAGAATGGCAACGGCTAACATCTTTGTTACAAAAATGTACACTTCTGCTCGGTTATCAGACATTTTTTATTAAAATGTGGTTGTACGTTGTCACAGAATTGAAAGATCTCGACAGGCAATTGATCGTTCTGTGTATAATGTCGGATGTATGCTTCCAGTGGGATGTAAGAAGCAACCAAGGAAACTACGATCACTGCCTGTTTAATCTCTTTTGGAATGTTTTGGCACGGGCGATAGAATCCCCAGTCTATTATCATAGAAAACAGGGTATTTACTTGATGAAGGCAGCCCTCCGGTTTGTCGAATCTCATGATTCGGAGATAAGAAAAAGTGAAGCTATCGATGGAAAAATGAGAGCGCAGGTGGTGGTACCCTTCTTCTGTACAAACCCATCGATCGAAGGAGACATTGCGAAGCAAGCGAAATCACATTTCTTCCTGATACTGGAGTCCCTAGAGGAGAAACAGAAGCACCTGGTCTTGCCAGCCTTGATGACGTACCTTGACATTCTTGTGAAACTTTATTCCGAGCGCAAAGCGGAAGGTTGCGCTTTCCAAGGGATCTGGTTACGTTGCATTCTAAAGAGAATCATGAGTCACACGGACGGTGCTGTGAAAATAATTGGATTGCAGGAGGCCCTGGAAGCCGATCTCGAGATATATGACGATGACGCCTTCCTAATCATTTTGGTCGAAGCTCTCGACCACCTCGAGCTCTACGACTACGATCCATCGAGCGAGACACAACCGAGGATCGTGACGCGATTGGAAAATTTTTTCTTCAGATCCGAGAGGAGCGCTTTACCGCTGATAAACAATTTCATTATCGCCGTTGCCAAAAAATTTTGGTGCCCCATTGCTGTATACTGGATTTTACGAGCCATCGTTGGCGTAACCGAGCGTTTACCGATCGTCCATAATATTTGGACAGAGGCGACATTTTATAACATTGAAAGTTTCGTCATAATGAACTTGACGAAGCATGACAAACGTTTACAGGCCAACTCTCAATGGCTGACGTTACGTGCGCTCCTCGCTTACAACAACCAAGATAGTATGAATTTTCGATGTTTACGAGACATTGTAAATACCATTTACACGTGCTCTCCTCAAATTCTGAAATCAACGGACGAGAATAACGTTGAAAAAATAATGGAGCGCTTCAAGCTCATACTCGGGACCGTTGAAGCCCAATCTCTACCGGCTGATCTATCCAGTCCGAACGAAACGCAGGCTCAGGCTCTTTGGATTTTACTGTTGACAAAATCAGGGTTCACATGGGAAACGGACGTGTGCTCCGCCAAGCTCAATATTTACGGATTATTCGAAAATTTGGATAACATTAACAGGAGACCCTACGGAAACTTATCTGCGACCGTATACACGATACGTTTGCTGCACGACTTTAATCAAATTATTCGTTGCATACCCGAGTTTGAAAATCCGATCATCAAATCACTGACACTCGAGTACAAGGAACGAATGTTGCACCTCCTCGAAAGCAGCTTCGAGAGTACAATAAAATTACCTCATTCGAGTTACTTGGAACTCGCAGATATCTATGAATTTGATCGGCAAAGAAATGAAACTTTTGTTCGCAAGTGCGAACAAATCATCATCAATCAACCTCGCGAAAACTCGAATGATCGCTGGTTTTACGCCATTAAATTTTTATATTTCTGCAAGCTTGACACTAAATCTACAAAGGAAGCCTTCTCGCGATCTATAATTGCCGCGTTGCGGTATTTAAAAAATGATAGATTGCACATTACTCATCATCATCGCGGTAATAATGAAGAACCTCATGTCAATGCCTGGACCGCGATCGCTAAACTAATCAACAAGTTCCTCAAGAGTGTCGAGAAAGAAGAATGGTTTAATCATTGTTCTCGAAGCAACATGAATTGGCTGGAAGAGCTCCGATGTATCGAAGAAAGCGGAGATTACGCGGTTATCATTCCCACAATTGAAGCCACAGACACCTTTCTCCAGCTTGAAGAATTCATTACTCCCACGAGCAAAATTACTCCGGGTACCTTGCTACGTGCAACTTGGATCTCTGTATTTGAAATGAAAAGAACAAAATTATTCTGGGATTCAGTTAGATGCCTCGCGAGTTTCATGATGAGTCCGACCTTTCTCAAATACGAAGAAAATTTCCAATTGTCCAGCCAGGTAAAACTTTTCTCCCTGTGATGTTTTATACTTGAGAAAAAATCAATCGCAGAAAATTAATGTTCCCCCCCCCCCCTCCTCCTCCTCCTCCCGTTCAGTTTGCAGATCGTCTCGTGGAGGAAGGAAAAAATGTCCCGATGTTCCTGTATACATTTCTCAGCGGTATCTGCCTTCTGGACAACAGTCTGTTGCTGAGATTCCGAAAGCAATTCACGTCGTGTCTTCTTCACGAGCCAGTACTACGACACGACCAAAAAATAGTTCAAGCGACAATGTCACGTCTTCGATCTTTCAAGAAAATAACGATGAACGAAGGATCTCTTCAAGAATCCATCAAAGAGTTGATTATTCTTTCTTCATCTATTCCCATATAATGATACACTAATCACGATAAGAAGGATGCATCCGTTGAAAATGTTTTTTTTTGCAGAAGAGCGGAAAATCACGATATCCATTGCAACATTCGTGGGCTGGCTCTTACCATACTGCTGAGATGTTTAGATAAATGTAAACAGGATGAACCTGACATTCTTTACGGGATTGTTACCGATATCGTCTCTTTGCTGGAAAAGAATCGGAACAAGAGATACTTCGATCACTCCTACTTGCATAGAGTGAAGAACAGAGGGATGCAAATTTTGTTGACGATTCAACCATTCTTGGAATCAGTAAAGTGACTCTTCGTCTTGATTCTTTGACAAAATGTTACAGTATGTAGCTATGTGTGAAAATAATTTAATTCAATATCGTCACAGGAGGGTCAAAATTATCTGAGGGAAAAAATATCTGACCTCTTGATCGCGGAAAGCAATCAGCCGAGCGTCCGAATGCTCCAAGAATGGTTGATCGTCAGTATTTACAACACAACTGAAAATCACGACGATCTTTGGCGTCTTTTTGCAAAAGTATGCGACTCGAAATGTTTTTTTTTTTTCTTTCTGATTCTTGACGTTTGTTTCATCGGAAATTTATTTCTTTCCCAGGCACAGGAAATACGCTCAGGAAGTATCGTGTCTTTAGCCGGCATTTCCTTTCATCGTGCTAAATGTTTATCCGGCGAGAATAGGGACACGTTTGTCCGGAAAGCAATATCGAATCTTTTGCCCAACTGTATGAGTCAACAATTCAATGTCCGCCTATATAGTCAGGTTCGTTAATGCCGGAAGTAGTATTTTCTAGAGAAATAGGCAATTGCTTCTTAATTTCAGGTTATTCTGATGAAAATGTGGGAAATGCTAGAAAGCCGTCCCGAAGACGGCTCAGAGATATACAAAGCGGTGCAACAGAGTCTGACTCACGGAAATTTGGTGAAAAACGCACCGAAAATCATGGATAATTTTTACTTCGCAGCTTTCGATATGGTCCAACATCACTCGTTTCAGGTACTCAGGGCTTAATTGAAAAGGAATAATTTACTGAACACAGGCAGGCAGTCTCTCTTTCTCTGTTGCTCTTCTCGTGCGGTTGCAGATTATTTACTATGATTTTCCACGTTTAACGAATCTACCTCCGGACGAGTGGATCGATCTGAAACGAGACTTGTACCCTTGCGAATTTCGGAGACGAGCGCTCGAATCTTACAACAGTCATTCAAGTATGAAAGTTCTGAGGGATTGGCCAACACCGGTGACTCAAACTCCCAGAGCGGAAGGTCGCTTGCAAGCTTAAATATTGAATTTCATGAATTCCCTGTTGCCGTTGTTGCAAGGTAATGGATGATAATAAAATGTACAGGTGATGCAGATGAGGACGAGGAAAACTCGATGACGAGCGGTCCGAGTGATATTCAGAGGAAAGCGATCCCGTGGAAATCGATGTTTCCGATCTCAGAGGAATTGTTGAAAATTTTACCGGGACGTTCGGAAGACAGAGGGGACTCGGGGATAATCGTAGTTGCTTCTCTGGTTGAAAAATCAGCGAATCTAGGAGGGATCGCCAGGACGTGCGAAATATTTGGGGCGAGGGAGCTTGTATTTCGGAGCTTAAAATCCATGGAAAATCACGAATTTCAAACATTGAGCGTATCCGCCGAGAAATGGATCAAAGTCACAGAGGTTGCTGTTCCATATAGTTATATGATGATGATGATTACTCGTCAAGTAGGTTATAAAATTGAGTCTTTTCTAGGTCAAGCCTCATTTATTGAAAAATTATTTGCTCGAGCAACGATCCAATGGATGGAAATTGATAGGAGCGGAACAAACGGCAAACAGCACGAACCTCCTGGACATGCGATTCGATAAAAAAACAATTTTGATTCTAGGGTGAGTCACGATGTTCGCGAGCAAAGGAATATATATTTTATTTTTTGTACGCTTCTTTATTATCACCAGGAACGAAAAAAATGGCATACCGGCCAACTTGATTCCACTTCTCGATACGTGCGTCGAAATTCCACAACGAGGAGTCGTGAGATCTTTGAACGTTCACGTTACGAGCGCCATTTTCATGTGGCAATACGCCATTCAGCACAGCTTTTCACACAAATGAAAAAAAATAGAAAGAATTATTCAATTTTTATATTGAAAGAGCAGATAAATTTTCAATTCAACTTTATTCTTCCTGCGTACACGGGACAAAGTTTTTTTTTCAACATCTAAACATTTACATTTACATTCCTATGAATAAATGGTTTATGAATTTTTAAACGTTGTAACCAATGATGCGACCCTTGCCTATGCATTCACCGACAAAGAACCAGCACCAGATCTCAATGCCGACGAGGGTATTCAGGAAGGCTTGTCTCACAGTTAGATCCCGATAACCACCGCTTTTGGCACTGTGCATTAATTTGCCTATTCCATTTTTTATGGCTGGTATATCAGAGAACGATGGCGGTGTAAGCTCGACTTTTGCATATCGAGAAATTGTTACGAGTTTCGGTCTCGCATCCGTAGCTACCGCTGTCAAACAGAAAAATAATTTATTTTTCCTTCGCTCATCGGCAAATGAATGAAATTTTGTTGCTCAATTCAATAAATTTCTTCATATTCCATGAAATAAACATGTTTCCATTTCGGCTATTTGACGTTACGTAAGCCCTTTTATAACCTCGAAACACGGAATTTGACAGCCGTTACAATATCAATACAAGTAGGTGTAATTATTTGAGATGACTCATTTTAAATATTTACAATTAAATACTCACTTTTCATCATCGACATCGTTTTTCCGACTAATTTTGCCATTTTCTTGTTTCTTGCCGACAACGGGGACCTTCGCGGAAATGAAGTTACCACCTTCAAGTCGTTTCGAAAAGCCTGCTCGTGCTGCTGCTGCAACTTGAACCTTGCGGCGGAATTTGGAACTTGTACCCAACGCGGGCTCGTTATAAAAACTATTGCTCTTATGCTCTTTTTTGTGCTTAGGAAGGTGATATGACAAGGTTATTTAGAAAATGAAGCACACGACCATGATGAATAAACTCGATAAAAATAAATTTTATTATCTGTCTGGGGAAACATCATCATCATCGTTTCCAATAAACAACGAAATATTACGAGGAATCATGTCTCTTTTGCTTTGGACTTTTTTGAATTATCGTCGCCTTCTTCGTCATCATTGTCTTCTTCTTCTTCTTCTTCTTCTTCCTCCTCCTCCTCCTCATTCTCATCGTCCTCACTCTCGCTCGAGGTCTCCTCGTCTTCATCGTCCTCATCGCCGTAATCACCGCCAGCTTCGTTTTCGTAATGGTAAGTACCACCCTCATTGCCGTAGTAGCCGTATCCGTTTGCCTCGTCATCAGACTCGTAAGCACTAGCTTGATTCTGCCGGCCGAATTTATGATTTCGAGCTGAAAATAACAAAGTACATTTTTAATAAAGAGCACGGATGCCTTTGCTCCTTAATGTGCTTAGAAGAAAAAAATTGAAAAATTTCTTACTCGACATGCTCAAATCCTTTGTCTGAGAAGTTTCATAGCCACACTTGGGACAAGGTATCGGCTTATTTTTTTCATACTTGAATCCTTTCCTTCTGACGTGATCTTCGCAATAACAAGTTTTGCATCTCAAACACGAATATTGTCCTAGTTTGTTGCACGATTGACCTGAAGATAAAGACAGGTAGATGGTTACAAGAGTTACAAAGATGAGCGCATGAAAGCTTTAAATACGAATAAAAGGGGGTACATTTGAAGCTCTCAGCCTCCAGAACTTGACAAGATGCCTGATGCTCGAATTGGTCATCCTCGCACAAAAAACAATCGCAAAAGGAACACCTAAATATTCTACCGCCATGGTCCCAAACCCCTCGTTCGCACTCTTGACAGGTAGCATCCATCAGGGGACAGGTGCAAGCATGACCGGTTAGGCAACGTCTTCCGTGACAGACCCAGGCCTCGCAATGATCGCAGACTGCACCCTTTGTCAGAAAAAAAACAATCTTTTGCTTCTTAAAAAGAACTTGTACGTTTGCGGCGTCAGAGGATTATTTATGGAGAGCAATGATCGTACCACCATGGCCAACCCAGTGGTAAATACTCCAGCGTGCTTGATGACGCAATCTCCCGTCTTCAGCATGCATTTCATTTTTCCACAGTGAGCACAGACCGGTAGTCGTTGAACGTGTTGACAAAAATAGCAGAAAGCTCGATTTTTTTGCTTTCTGTTGCATTTGTCGCATTCCTGTAGTGAATAAATTGTAATGCATTGCGACTGTTTTTTTTTTCTTGAATGAGGGGGGTCGTTTTCTACCACGAGAAAAAACATCCATTTTACGAAACGAAATATGTAACTTGCCATTATCAAATTCGCAGGAGCTTTCGCTAAATCCACGACGCCCTTGGCTGTTCTTATTTCCTTTTGACGAAGTTTCTGTTTTTCGGCCTTCCGCCTCTGACCCGTTTTCTTTTTAGGCATTTTTATTAACTAATTATTTAGCGGGTTTATTATTAATATTATATTGAAGGAAAAACTTTGTAGGAAAACAAAAAAACATGCGAGAACGTTCGAACGAACGACGTGACTCGTCGAGGGTTATGGTTTTAGGGAACTCCCCACCACCGCCACCGCACGTCTGTCAAAATCTCTCCGCCAACTTCACATATCGTCGTTGGACCTAACCTATATTTATCCTGGCAGTAGTACGTGCGCAAAAATGTGAATCGGGCCCGTCTCCTACCTACGCATCGGAAGTAATTTTTTCATCGCGATTGTTGGTTTAATTCAATTGATCGACGAAACTTTTTTTTGTTCCGGTACAGATGAGAAATGGGTTTTCTCGTGAAGGCTAGTCTTTTTGCTCGAGGCCGACATTGTTTTTTATCAGCGAACGGCGCTCTGAAGAAAGTATCGGTGCCGTCTCTTCGATGCGATCGCGCAAAGGAAGCAAGTTTAGGTTTTCCCAAATAAGTAATTGTTAATAAAAACAAATAATGACAATGAAAGATAGGTATAGATACTTCTTTTTAGGTATGCGAGTCTTCGTCGATACTACTAAGATTGTATAGTTCAAAGGGGGAAAGTCTTCCTCTCGAGAATAGAGAGAGACTGTACGATGGAACACTGGCAACAAAAATACAAAGGGTTAAGATATTCTCGCTTGGAACATCAGCACTGAGCTTACTCGGACAGCCTTATATCATCCAACAAGCTATTGCCGCTAACAGCGGCAAACTCGTGCTTGGATCCATCATCGCGACGCTTGGATTCTTTTCGTTTGTGACTCCAGTTTTGCTGCATGTCGTAACGAGGCGTTACGTCGTTCACCTAGATTACAATTCCGACAAAGATACGTACATTGCTACAACATGGACCGTATTTGCTAGAAAAAAAGAGGTAAGGCAACAATTTAGTACCAGTTATTATTTCCTAGCTCAAAGAATGTCTCTCATGGATGATCCCCGTCGTTTCAGCTCGAATTCACACCGGATGATGTCAAGCTGCCAACTTACAGCGAAATGATGACATCGTGCATAATCAAGGGACGTCCCATGTTCATGGATGTACGATTGTTCAAAGACGTTGGTCATTACAAACGAATTATGGGGTTCGACAAACCCATGGAATTTTGCATCGATCCTGAAGACGAGTGCCCAAAAAACCAATAGATTATTTTAGATTTATCATCATTCTTCTCTCCACCACGCGAATCCACACGATTTTCATACAAGTACAAAGGAGAAAATAACAAGACGAGAAATATAATTTCTTCATTTATATTTATATTTAGAAAATATTTACAATGTCTACATGTACATGCAACGGGACCTGGATGCGATTTCGTTACGTAGTATCGGATTGAATTCAACGAATTAGGCTGGTAAGAGGTCAAAATCGTCGGACACGTGGACCATCGGGACGTGGAGGTCCTCTATCTGCGGGGTAACTTTGAACTCGCACAGCCCGACTTCCTTGAGTTTCCATTCCCAAACCATTCGCTGGACAGCGTGCAAGGATTCAGCTTCGTTGTGATGCCTCAACAGCATTGCTTCCTGAGATCAAGAAATAATTATCGAAATAGAATTTTGGATAATATGTTTAGATAGAGCGCGTCTTGAAACGTACCTTGATTTTTTCCCATTTGTCGTCAACATCTTGAAGCCAACTCAAGAATAATCGCCCGTTGTACCTACTCCTCGCATTGCGATCCTTTTCCTCTTGCTCCGGCGTTATTACGTTGTAAACTTCCTCGTCTTTCAGAATCGTACAAGCTGAGAATGGTAGAGCCTGATTCGCCAAAGCTCGAGCGGCACGCCCGTGTACCCTGAGAATCTCTTGCTCCACTGACAAAACTAGCTTCTCTTTTTCAACGACGTGTTGCATTCTTAAACGATATCGTTCCTTTTCCTGCTCTCCGTAAAGATCCTTCATCGGTGCTTGCAGTCCCGAGGGTGGATTTATGTTTGGCTCTTTGTTCGCATTACCAGCGAGAACGTAGGTGCAACGATTCATAAGGTAATCTTTAAAGCCCTGCGGTGGTTTGGGTTGAACAGGAAATAATCCTTTTCTCCGTCGTTCGATCTGAGCAAAAAATTACTTTTTTCAACCTTTTCAACGTAATCCAAGTTATGAAAGTTTTACCAACTTACTTGCTTTCTGATGTTTAAAAACAATTGATAGCAATTCGTGATTGGTTGATCGTGAGGATGAACTTCCGGGCCACTGTTGGCAGTTTCGTTCGCCTCATTGGTCGATGCCGTGGCCGCTGCGGCCTGTTGAGCCTCCTTGTTTGGTTTCATTTTTCGTTTTCTTGGATGCAATTCCACCGTCGGAGCATTGCTCGTTACATTTGTCGACGTTGTCGAAGCGGAGGAAGAATTCGTCTCAGTCGATTCGCTCGTTTCCTTGGGACTTTTGCCATTGGATTCAGCATTTTTCTCAGTCTTTTCCGTTCCACCGTTTTTTGTACAATTTCCACCGCTCGAGCTGGTATTCGATCCACCACTGCTGTTGTTACCGTTATTACCGTTGCTCCCCGGATTCGACTCTACAGCCGCTGTTGTTTTACCAGAATCGGCATTCGTCACGTCCGGACTTGGTGAGTTGTGCCTTTGCTGTGGCTGTGATTGCTGCTGCTGCTGCTGCTGTTGAATTTGGAGAGGTGGTTGTTGTTGTTGCTGTTGCTGCTGCTGCTGCTGCTGCTGAAGCTGCTGAGGGGACGAATTATTTGACCTATCGGTGGATGTAGCTCCTGGGAGAGGAGACGAATTTGAATAATTTCCATTCGACGAAGATCCACCCACTCCGTCCTTTGAAGTTGACGATCCATTTCCACCATTCCCACTTCTGAAAAATATAAGATGATGAAACGAATGGACAAATTTGAGAGAACAAAAAGAAAAAATACCTATGAGAACTCCTCAGAACCCGCTGATGGTGCGTCGATTTTTCCTCGCCGTGTAAAAGACCCGTAAAATCCTTTTTCTCTTCAGTCTTTGAGATATTTGCAGCCTCGGTCGGGCTTGCCGTTCCACTGGCATTTTGACTCTGATCCTTGTCTGTAGAATCATTGCTGTTTGAGCTCGGTACAACGTAAGGCAGTTGATGATTTCGATTCGATGTGTTTTTCCCGTTTCTCGCTCCGACTTCCTGCTCAGAGGTCGTGCTCTGAGGAATTACGATCTTCAAGGGTGGAACTTTAGGTGCGGAGCCAGAATCCGAACTCTTTGGTCGATCGTCCTCACCGTCAGATTCCGGAGGCGCCGGTGTTGCAATCTTTGAATTCGTTCCCGATGCGGAGGAGGAATTCTGGGGCTTCGGACTTCCGCTCGCCACGGATATAGTTCCAGGACTCTTGCGATCCGCGCTCGTCGTACCGCTGCTTTGATTATTTTTCAAGGAGACTCCTCCTCCTCCTCCTCCTCCTCCTCCTCCTCCTCCTCCGCCTCCTCCTCCTCCTCCTCCTCCTCCGCTGGAAGTAACCTTTCCGGTTTTTGGACACTAATGGAGTGATTCAATTGATTAAATAGAGTTGCGATTAACTGGCATAAGTAAAGATGATAAATACCTTATTATCGTTGGTACTGATAGAGGTTCTTCCTACGTTTTGTCTGCCAGCTCCCTGGGTCTTGCTCGAATCTTTGTTAGCTTCGGAGTCTTTTCTTTTCTTTCTTCTGATTTCGTCTTCCTGCTCGTCGGCATTGTCGGCATTGTCGTGAGTACGCTTTGACGAGGGCGAAGCGGCGCCGGCGTGAGAATCCGAGCCACCGGAGCTCGTCGTACCCAAGCTGCTCGTCGCGATTGCCTCGCTGGATGAAGCGCTCGCGACGGAGGATGACGCGTTACCGATTCCCTGATTACCCGATACCATCGACTTTGAGGCATCCTTATCCTTATCCTTGTCCTTTTCCTTCTCCTTCAAAGGATTAGGAGAGGAACTCGCTCCTCTGACGGGCGTCGCTTCTTTCGAGCTCTTGAACTCGTACACGTCACCAGCATCGACGCTTGCGCTCGAGTTTGAGGCTGTTCCCGCAGCTCCGGAATGTCCGGTCGTGCCACCGCCGCCGCCGCTCGCGCTCGAGCCAGAGGTTTGATTCGCGCTGGAAACGCCGCTCGAAGAAACGGAGGACGAAAGCGAGGCGGACGAGGCCGAATTCTTAATTGAGTTGGCTTCCATCTGACTCGGTGCGGAGCTCACGCTCTGCCGCGAATTTCCCGTACCGCTCTTTTTATCATCCCTCGTATTACGCACCTGGTTAAGCCGAAGCGTCACCCGTGGCGAGCTTCCAGACTGCCCGGTTCCCGATCTGTCTACTGAAAGTCAATTTTAATACATTTGTCAATTACTTATTTCAAGACATTTTTCCACGCTTCGAGAGCGCCTACCGACGTTCAAGACATACGAAGGGGGGGGGGGGCGCGCTACATTAGATCTCTCCTACCTACTATTTTCTCCAAGGCACACCAAGTACCAAGAAAAAAACAATCAACTCTACGTTATCTCCGTCACGAGAGAAAAAAAAAAAGAAACTATCATTTATTTATTTTTCTAATCCGTGTTCGCTCGAGAATTTCTTTTCAAAAGAGATAATACGCTTTTTGTGATTATTTCAACACTTACTTGCCGAAAGGAGTCTGCTGGCGTCATAGTTAACATGGCATGCAGCGTCAACTGCGTGAAGAAACGTAGCTCTCTCACGAAAGAAAGGTAGGGACGTTTCAGATCGAGGGAGGGGAGAGGTTAAGAGAGACAGAGAAGAGAGGATACAAGTTTAGGAGCCAGAAGTTCGATGATAGTACGCACGAAGCCGCGTGACTCGCACCGATCATTCGGCTGTTTTATTTTTACACTCGAGACGCGCGAAGGGGAGAAGGGGGGGGGGGGGTCACCCACACATTCGAAACACGAGGCGAGAGATGATTTAACGGGAAAAGCAGAGACTCGAGACTTGGAGCAGATCGTGCAAGGAAAACCAAATTGAGCTTACGCGAGCGCACCCTTGTTAATTGAATACGCAATTGTTTCTGTGTGATTGTACTATTTGTGAATTAGACGGACTTACATTTGTTTTGCGGTGATGTCCTCCGCATTTCACAGAGGGCTCCACTGTCCTCGGTGATGTGTCTCGTTGCGGCCGCGATGGTGGTCGAGCTTTGCTGAATCTTGTAATTATGATGTTGGTAATTCTGCTCGTCTTTGGCGTCCTCGTGCTCGTATTGCTCGATTTTTTCGGCGCTGCTGCCTCTTTCGGACGGAAGAGTAGTGCGTGAACCTTCGGATACTGGAAATGACAAGCGCGGATGAGTTATTATCCAAATGGCTTTTTTTTTTCTTTTCTTTTTCCCAATGAGAAAAAGTAGGTAATTATCACTGAGGATTATAATTACGAGCAGTAATAAGATTCGCAGGATACGCGGAGCGGTGACGAGATTAACACAAAGTTCGCTGAGGAAGAAATTGAAAATTACTTTTCGAGATTTATGAGCAAGGTCGCGCATCCACCATCTTCGATGCTGCTGCTTCGAACTTCGAACCCTTATTCATGAGCCAATGTTTTTCGTAAATATGTCAAAATCTCAAGACTTGTGAGTTTTCGTTGCTCTCTATCTCTCAGCTCATAATTTCCCTCATAGCGGGTTATAGTAAAGATCTTTGTGCTTTCCGTTTTCGTGTCTCGCAGCCTTTTTGAAAAATTACATATCATTGACGGGAGCCGCACGGAATTGAGATGGCCCGGCTTTTTTATTGACGGAAAAAATCCAACAATCACCCGTTTAATAACATTATTTCTTCCGAGATTATTTATGTTTTCAATAATGATTGAATAAATTTTTCAATTTACTCGCGGGGAAAGCAAAAAGACGACGATAATATGGGAGTCGGAAGGACTGACCGACACGATTGGGAAACTCGTGTGTCTGTATACACTACAATAACTGCACGTATACACTGCTCTCTGAGCGCGTTGACACCCGGTCGCGCAAATATCTCCGCTCTCGCCTGTTATTATAAAATGTGAAAAAGCTCTGCTCCGTTTGGCAAACGAAACTGACGACGTAGACGCGCGTACTATCGTTCGTTGAACCCCGAGACGGCTCGTAACGTACGCGAAATCTCGTATACTCGTTATGTCAGAACGAGCGCGAGGTGCGCGCGAACACGACCACTCGCAAACTGGCCGCCATGTTGGGCTTTGCTTTTCTCGTGTTCGACCCCGCCTCTTTTGACGATTTACCAACCGCTGGACGTCGACAATCCCATCTCCACTGTGCGATCCGTTCGAGCGTCAAGCACATCCATGAAAAATGAGCATTATATTCTTATACAATAAATGAGACACATCTCCGGGGCGAGGTTAAAGCTGCGAGTATGGGTATGTCAACCGATTCGCGAGAAATGAAAAAAAATGCGAATTGAATTTTTGGTGGACACATCGGAATTGTCAACCCGCGGATATCGAACGATGAATGAGCGAGCATCAACGATAATTTACCATTAGATTCTCCGGTATTCTGACCGCGATCGTTCGTTACTGATGATGGTCCAGTTCGAAAATCATCCTCACGATCATGAACGGTTGCCTGATTGTTGCTCGAAAAACGATTCTTCGAGCCTCTCTGGGCCGGCAAAGATGACGTTCTCGAAATAGAATTGTTTCCGTCTAAGCCTTCAACAAAAACGCGTTAATTAATATAGAAATTGAAAAGCATTTGCAATTTTATTTGCGAACGATATATTTCCTCGATGAGATATAAATGGTCAAAATTTCTTATTTTATTACATGCATTCTTTCCGAGCGTTGCGGGGTGATGCATGGAGAGTTTTTACACACACGATCATCGAATATAATATGTATACATTACGGTATGTATCTTTGGAAGTAAAATGGAAGGAGGAGAAGGAGGAGAAGGTGGAAGAGGAGGCGAGATACTTTGTCACAGACCACAGACGGCAGTTTAGCTTCGTGTTGTGCGCACTGTCAAAGTCAGTATTATGTATAGTTATATGATTATGAATATCATTGCGACGGGGGGTATCTTCGTGTGTATAAATACGTAAAAATTGAAGAGGAGAGAGTAGTAAAAAAGAATGTGTTCTTGGTTCACTCACCTGAGGATGGAACGGTTTTTTCCTGAGAGGTCATTTGCAACAGGAGCGCGAGCTGCTGTCGCTCGGACATCCGCGCTGGGTAACCACGGAAACGACTGTTACCGCCTGCGGGCATACCGTACTCTCATAGCTCAACGCACTGAGCTCAAGATTTGCCAAAAAATGAGTCTAACGCGCAACAACTATTCCCGAATGAGCATCTTTTTATCTTACATATGCGTAAAGAGCGTTGCGAACAATTTTTAACCTAAAAAGAAAACAAGGGTGTATATGCTCTCAGCAGGGGGTTTACGCCATTTTGACCTACCGAGCGCCCTCCTACGGATATATGTCAACGGTTGGTCAACCGATCCGTCTCTTTCTAAAGAAAATTCAACATTTTATATCCAAACCGAGATTCACATTTCCACACTTTTTTTCACTTATTTATTATCCCAGCTTGTCCGTTGGAACAACGACGCGCCGCATCTTGTACTTGGAATATCCGTGTTTTTACGACTAGGCGCGAACGACTGCGCAATATGACGCAATGCCTTTTTTTCACATACCGCGAGATTGGCAATACTGCGCGCCCGTTATGCTGGGCGCCAACAGTTCAATCTTAACTTTTTATCGTAGAGCAAGCTCTATGAAATACTTGAAAGCCCGGAGAAAGACGACTTTTTATCCTTAAATATATAAAAACAGTCTCTTTCTCATTTTACCTTTGAAAATTCGATAAGAGTAATGT
The DNA here is from genome assembly GCA_030522605.1 of Cremastinae sp. B BG-2022a. Taxonomy (NCBI): domain Eukaryota; kingdom Metazoa; phylum Arthropoda; class Insecta; order Hymenoptera; family Ichneumonidae; species Cremastinae sp. B BG-2022a. The sequence continues at coordinate 11,660 of JAPYYX010000400.1, read as the reverse complement.
GAGAGGTTTTCAACTGTGATGACGATGGTACGAGTGCGATTCATGTATCAGAGAGCATATAAGAGTCAAAATATTTTCAAGATACATGCATGAGTATATCTACGTTATTTCTTGACAAAAATAAAATGCTCAAAATTATGCACTAATCGCCCTCCCATTTTATTCTTTATTCATCGCTCTTGTTCTCCGTGCTGGGATTCTTTTTCTCTCTGACATGTACCGATTTACATTTTATTATAAGTATGGGTAATAAGAACACATTGTTTATTTTTACCTAATACACGCACAATGGATGACTCTTCTGTACCTCATCATTTGTTATCTCTGTACCTCTACACTCGCATATATTATATATATATATCTATATATATTGTATATTTATATAGAAAATACACAATGAACCGACATTGCTCATTTTTCGCTCTCACAATAGAATAATAAATGGTGTGGGGGGGGGGGATGCATTTCATGTCCCTCGTTTACCTGCTCTTTCTCATCATCAGCCTATACGCGCGTTGTCATCTTCATCTCTCATCGTATAATAATTGACATTTTCAATTTTCAATACTATAATATAAGAGCGACTCGTCACAGGAATCTCCGACAGACGTGAAATAAAATCGTCAAGAAGAGAAGAAACAAAAAATATATTTCTAGATAATCCTGGCAGGATCCAGCGTTCGATTATTTTTCATGTGCATCATCAATAATAAAAAAGTAATCGCGGAATTTTCGCCTTTCAACAGCATCATTGATGATGAAAAACTGAAGAGCTGATGAGAATAAGGATGATCGTAGCCTGCCACGACCCGATGCGAATTATTCTCCTATATATGCACATATACCGTTTACCACCTTTTTTATTCTTTTTATTATTATGTATAGTGTATACTCTGTATCGTTGATGATGGTTATGCACACTGTGATCATCAAAGAAAAATGCGAGTCATGGACATTTTGGAACACAAAATTTTCAGCAATCCGTGTGTGTGTGTGTGTGTTTTCTTAATCTTTCTTACACACGTATTTACTTAAAAATATGTATAACTATATGATATATACTTTCACGCTAAAGGAGCGGACATTTATTTATCATTTTTCACTTTCTGTTCGATTGAGTGCGCGGTATACGCCTCATCGCTACACAAACAACGAAGCAAAATGTTTTTTCCTCGATAATATAGATATAAGTATACACACAACGGAGGTATGTAGCTTCGATCGGTATCGCGATGTGGTAATAGAAAACGAGTGAATGAAATACATGAATCGTAGATATCCGAATCATTCCGGAAACAGGGGAGATTGATCGTTATCTTAATGTTCCATCTTAAATTCGGATCGGTGTATGACGAGAGCGTCAGAGAGAGAGAGAGAGAGAGAGCGAAGAAGGATCAAAATTTAACGATTGGCTTTTCGCTTCTTACAATAATAGAGGCGACAGCTTATACAGAGTGTCAAAAAGCCAAAAGATTTCATCAATGCAACAGTTTCAACGTGTGCGATTACAATTATCATCATCAGTTTTACGTCTTCGTGGTAGGCGTTTGGTGCTTCATGGATTTTTCTTTTCGCACTTTTTATCTCTGTGAAAACATAAAAATAAGTGCGCTCGTAAAGAGTGGTCGTGTTTTTGTACGTTGTACAGAGTATAATTGATGGGGTACACCATCACGAGAGAAATTGCTATACACATTTTTGCATCATCGTTCGTTTTATTTTTTTTTCTTTCTTCTTTGTTTAGTCCCGTAACATATTGGTCTTTTTTGGTTACTTATTTTCCCCAATAGTGGGGGGGATAACGCTTTTCCCGCGTTTTCATTTCCTTCATAATACATGTATATATTTTGTATTCGATCGTTGATGCTTGATCTTCTTATGGGATACATATATGTATAATACTCATCTATGTACAGATTTATCGCGATAATTAGAAAGGGTTTTGTGGTAAGAATTAGTATCACTATACTCATCTTAATTTTAACAGGATATAGAGATTATACCAAGAGTTACATTTTGTTTCTTTCTAAAAACTGCTCATCTTTTCGATCGATGCGTATGATATATTTTTGTATATATACGCACTCGGTTACTATTTATTCGAAAAACTTTCAGTTCTCGATGAACTTTTGAGATTTAAAAAAAATTATCCATCAATTGAGCGGTTATCGTTTCGAAGACAATTTCGTCGTGCGACGAAAAATGTTGGTCGATCGATATACATATATACGTTCCTCGAAATTATTATTTTTACATATACAATGAAAGTTGTGCCGTTCGGGGAGTGCGTTGCAGCAGCAGTTCAATTGTATATCATATAATGATGACGATGATTGAACAACTTTTACACAGATTTCTTTTTTTTTTCCTTTTGAGCTTTATTCCAAGCTCTTATTGTTTTTCAACTATATACTTTTCCGACACTCATCCGTATTGATTCCATACACTGATATTTATTCAAATGATGTGTATAATATATATCTCATAGGATGGATATTGATCGTTTTGCTCCGCGAGAATAATTGTCATTGGGGTTATTCAATTCGATTCTAACGGTTCTTGTCTTTCGCGTGATGCGATTAGAGAGACTTGTATAGTGAAGACGAACGAAAGGTGCGTGTGTGTGTGTGTGTGTGTGTTGTATGTGCTGATAAATCTTGTCATCTCCGCACGTTCTAGAATTAAATGAGAATTTTTGATTTCAGATTCTCCCCGATCAGAATTGTTTCGTACGCTATTATTATAAGTGTCAAATACACACAGTCTGAGCTTCTCTATTTCAATATAATAAATAAATACACGTCTCTATACTACACGCAATCGATTAACAACGGGGAGGAAGGACTCGCGGTCTTTTGAAACCGTTTGACATTCGAGACCATATTATTTCGTCTTCTTTACCTTCTATTCCTTCTCTATCGCGTTTATAACGTTCAAAGACTATCTAAACACCTTTTTTCTATTTCAAATTCGGCTCAGGTTATACCACATCAAACGTCTCTTCTCTCTCTTACAATTTTTCTATCTATTTCGATTATTATTACTATATTCTATATATGTATAACCTTAAATGACTATTATTATTGTTATTATTATTCCAACAACGATGACGCGATGAGAAAATGATGAGATGAGTGACAATTTTTATGAATTTTACGATCGTAACGATGCAATAATGATTATGCTCTTCTCACTTATCGTTACCGAAACATTTTATCGATTGGCTCTATACGCACACCCACACACACACACACGACACCACACATCTTCTCCCAACGTGTCACAAGAAAATGGAATGTGTAGAAGTTTTTTTTTTTTTTTTTTTTTTTTTATTACCACAATAGCAGGCTCGAGGGATGACTCGACATTTTAAATTTCTCATTGTGAAACCGATCCTCGTTATCTGAATCGCGAGTGTATTTTTATATCCTTTCATTTTCAAGCAGAACCATCTTGACAAGAGCTTTTTCTATCACTGGGACAGATAATGGGTGGGAAACATGTACCTTTATCGTTATTCATCAGATGCCTATAATATTGTTTATTATGATTATTATTATTATTATTGGTTTATCTGCACTTGGTCGACGTTCCGAAGCCCCTGCTACGAATCTCTCATCTTTGCTTGTTCATTTATTCTTTTATTGATTTTAATTGGCATTCTACCAATTGATATTGAACGTCGTAATGCATGGGATATTCTGCAATATTAGAGCGCGTCTTTCATTTCATTTTCTTTTCAGTTTTTGTTGTGTCGTCGTAATTTCAATTTATTGTATACCATCGTCATAGGAAAACGAGTTCCAAAAGAACCGTGATTGAGAAAAAGTAAATACATAACGTGGTTTCGTCTTTGATATTTTTTGTCGAATCAGGCTATTCTGGAGCTTAGACTAAATAAAAAATTTCGCATAGACAAAAGATAGGAAGTAAATGGTTCTTTTCCCTCATCAATTACACGTACACTCGATTCTCAATCTTACAAAACGCGCGAGTTGCGTCTAATTCCATCTCTATAGCAATTTCTCGAATCTTTTGTCATCTCTCGTCTAGATAATGAGCAAATAGTCACTTCGATTTCGTCGTTTCTACTTTTCTCGTATAAGCGTGGCTCTAGCTCTACAGTCGCAACATTTCCTTCTACCAGTCTTTTTCCGTCTCCTCAACGTAGGCAATTTACTCAACAGTTTTAATTTTACTTTTTTTTCAAAATGATCTCAAACAATGTCCCCGCGTGTATGTGCAAATAAATGCGGGTATTTGAATTTTGTCATAAAAATCAACTATACATACTTGGATATTCTTGATTTTGTCATTTGTTTTTTTTTTAAACTTCTCGAGAGTTTCCCATTTTCTTTCTGTCATATCATGTACTACCTTCTTTGTACACTTTTTCCTATGGCACAAGTCAATTTGGCGCATGAGCTTGAGGATTGGTTTTCATCACTTTTGCCAATATCCGTTTATTCTTCGGAAGACAGTACGAAAAATGTCTCGACATTTTTTCTTCCAGCACTTTTTTCTCATCTAACGACAAGCTAATCCGCGAAGTCTTCCTTGGTCCATCCTGGACGGTCTTTTGCGAATTAAACACACGATTAATGAGAAATTGACACTTGACATTCGAGAACGATCATGTCGTTTGATTTTTTCGTATTTACCTACGATAGAGTCTGGTTTACTCTGTTTACTCAGTCATCTCGCTACAGGACGAACGTTTCGCATTTCTTAGTCCGGTTGAGCCCATCAGTTGCATTTGGACCTTCCGATAAGGGCGAGTCCATGGATGATCTAGCTAGCTCATTCGTGTGCTAAAGACGCCATAAACTGGATCTTCGGATTCCGGTTGTCGCTCCTGCCGTATACATACACAGATAGCTAATCATCCCGGGAATAGCAAAAACAGACCCAAATACGAGACAAATGTCTATTTGTCCGCGCGAACAAGAGAGTTTTTCTTCTATCGGAGAGATTTTTTTTCTTTCAAGGCCAAATGGTTGCATCTTCATGGAAGCTTGATCGTTTTAAATTTTGTTGATAAAAAAAGTCTCCTCGTTTCTCGCCTGTTCTCGTGACATTTGCTTTGCCTCCTGAATATCAGTGAAAATAGTGACGTGTTTTTTTTTTTTTTTTTTTTCTATCTATAAGAGTACCGACCAGGGTGAAAGATCGAAACCATCTCAACGGGAAGGCTGCCTCGCCTCTTGACCGACGGCTCAGGGATTGAGTCTCGTTTCGCAATCTCCCTCTTCCATCCAGTCAATTTTCCATTGTCGTTATCGTCAATGCTATTTCCGGAAAACATTTCAGGTCCACCGCTGCTCCTGCGCCTCAGCGTTTTTTTCCTGTTTCGTGTTTTCCCGTTTACGCTGTTACGACCGAACAAGTCGCGTCGAAGCTCCGATATATCCGCCGGCACGGATCCCCGTCTCGGCGAGAGTACTGAACCCGAAACGGCAATACCCTCCGACATACGACAACTTCCATTATTGTTGCTCCCTCCGTTGTTGTGATTGTTATTGTTGTTTGACGGAAAATTTTCCCGTCCCTCTAAAAAGAAGATGAGACTTTGTCACATTCATTCGATATTGCGAGGATATTTATTTTATTATTATTTTAAATAGCTCACCAGTCGGGAACAAAATGTTTCCGGGCGTACGATCGATGGTTGCATCTTGCGGTACGCTTGCTCTTCTGGGCAACCGAACGTTTTCACCCCGTGTACCTAAAGCTGCTCGTGACGATCCGCTAACTGTACCTAGCCCCGGTGTAACAATAATAACGATATCGGCAACGAGAACAAGAGAAATAAAAAGGGCCACGCTTTTTCATAATTTTCCTTTACGTTCAAGAAATCATCGTACCTTGATTATGGGTGATTATGTCGGTCGGAACGGAACCTCGCCTCGTACCGAGTCGATCGCTCTTTGATAGAATGTGGCAACTGTTGGTAGTCGAAGAGTCATCCAATTTAGCCAACAAACCAACCGGAGCTGATCCTCGTCTCCTCGCCCAACCCTAAACAACGACAACGTGTTTTCTTTTTTTTCTTCCACATCAAGCGCATTCAAAGACGTCAATGTATTTTTTACCTGATTGTTACTAGTTCGCTTGGGAAAGAGGAGGCTGCTTTTATTCAAGTCCTCGATTGTTCTCGGATCCAAATTTTCCTTCATTCTACCGTCATCGTTGAATTTTGCCATCTTGAAACTCCTTTGTCGCGAACTGTCGGAATCCCTCTTGACACCGATAGCGCCTGTATCGTTGGGCCTGTGATCGCTTCCACTGTCGCTCGAGGACGAGACGCTTTGAAATCTTGGCGGGGAGTCGGGAGGACTTCCGATGAAGAATTTTCGTTTCGGTAATTCGGAACTAACAGGAATCGCGGAGGAGCGTCTTGCTGCGTTAATCGATGTTCTCGATTCGGCGTTAGGAGACGAGTATCTCCTCGTTAGATCGAGTTCCATCGATTTTTCCGTTGTTGTTGTTGTTGTTGTTGTTGTTGTTGTTGTTGTTGTTGTTGCTGGTGGTGGTGATGATGATGATGATGATGGTTGTTTGCTGCTCTCGGATATGTCGCCATCATCTTTCGGAGTTTCAGAATGAATTGGATCGATCGTTGGTTTTGTTTGATGCGGCCCGATTATCGAGGCGTACAGGATTTCGGGAGGATAATCCTCTTGCAGCACGGAGGACGACCTTTCTTCGTGACTGTTCGAGCCTGGTTGATGCTCGCTTTTAACGGCTTGAACCGAATGTCGTCGGAGGAAATCTATTCCGCAGGACGGGCAGATCTCACCCATGGTCCGTCTCCTCGTGGAATTTGGACGTGAATCTCCGGCGATGCGCGTTCTCTGCTGCTCGAGTCCCCGTTCGGACTTGTCGGACAGCGTTGGACTGCGCTCCGAGCTCGAGTGACTGTCTTCGGCCTCCATGAGGGTTTCGACCTGATATTTCGACATCTCGGCGGTCGTGGACATGTATCGAATCCTCATGTACGGCTGGAGAGGCGGAAAGGTCTGCTGTCTGGTCAGGTGTTTCGTTTGCGTTCCAGATTTCACTAGATCGGGCTGCAGGATACTGGCGAGTCTCGTCGCCGCGGCGCTGCTCGTTATACTCGCGATGCTCGTTTCCGGCAAAAGATTTTCAGCGCTGACGGGCCGCTCGCAGGACAAACTCGCGTTACCGGCTGACTCGTAGATACTGCTGCTCTTCGATGAAAGCAGTGACAGCGAGTTCATCTCCCGCAGCGCCTCGTCAACAAACGCCGTATCCTCGAGACGAAATACCGGGTACCGAGAGTGCTTCGAAGCCTCGCCGGGCAGAGACTCCCTCCTGTTCCTCCTCATCGGAACGGAATGTCTCCTGTTTCCTCTCTTCGCATCGGGGATTCGCCGACCGGGCAAGCTCGCTCGTCGTTTCGAACTCATCTCGCTCGTTAATCTCTCCGCCGGGAGGGACTCGTTTACCACCTCGTAATCCGACGTCGCGCGTGAGTTTCGCGCTTCTTCGACATCGACACAAATTTCCGTCCTCGTCTCCTCCTCTTGAGCCATTTCACTGGCTAGAGCAGCTTCCCAAAATTTCTGATTCGCTCGCAAGTGTTCCATCAGCGAGACGCTCAGACCTTTGCCCAAAAATCTGTGCCACTCCTTGTACAACGGGGTCACGACGAACTCGAAGAAACTCACCTGTATCTTCGGGACGCTTATCGAGTATCGATCGCAAAGAGGCGTCACCGGGAGTTTAAGTTCCCTCTCGTAGTCACCCTGGCGAAAGAATTCCTCGCAAACCTTGCGCGACCACATGTTCGATATGTCCCATGGACGGCATGGATTCGAGATGTCCGCACACTTGAGAGATATCTGGAGTATGAAGTGACGATTTTCCGGACATTCCATATTGAGGATGTCGTCGTCGAGAGAAGTCTGAAGGAAGAGAGAAATCGTCACTCTTTTCATTATCTTTATTATTTCGAAAAGTCAAGATAATATGTGTGTATCAATATGCGTATGCAAGTTTTCATGAAGAACCTTGAATCTCGTGAGGAATTCTTGTTGCCTCGTAATGTCCGTAGCAAGAATAAGAGAGCTTATGTGACGCTGAAGTTCAGGCCGAATCTCGGGTGGCAATTCGTCGGAGACTCCACTCTCGAGGAGACAGCCAATGGCCGATCTCCAATGATGATTCTCGAGGACCGAGGTGTTCTGCGAATACACGGGAAATTCATGAAAACTGTCTGGTAATACATATACATAGAGGTGTGTCACTCATGATGCACTCGCCTCGTAAAGAGCCGCCAGATGATTGCTCGTTGCGACGAGAAAAGGTTGATTAACGCCCGGGTGATCGAGATCGTGGGTCACAGCCGCTATCAGCGATGCCAATATTTCCAGGCTACTCAGATGTCGTTTTATCTTTGGTTGGCGAGGTGAGACGAGACGAGGTGAGGCGAGGCGAGGCGAGGCGAGGCGAGGCGAGGCGAGAGGGAAATAGGAGAAAAAAAAAATTAAATTTTTACGTTCAGCATACGACGCTTGAAAAAGAGAAAAAATTTCATCGAAAACTGACCTTTTCTTCTTGAAGAAAACAGTGCATCGCTTGAGTGACATCGGTCGCGTGTATACTGTTGTGGTAAGGATTGTTACTATGATAGCCCTCTTCGATTAAAGCTGTTGACATGAAAAGTTTTTCAAGAACCGAAGAAGAAGAAGAAGAGAGTGTTAGAAATGAAAGAGCCTCTCCTCGCGCGGTTTTCTTTTAAATTTCACATTCTACTTTTTTGTTTTTCTATCTCCGGACAGAGCGTAACAAATTTTACATGTAAATTTGATTCTCAACAAAGATACATCATGCTTTGTTTTATTACCGAAAAGCTTCCAGACTCGCACCACATCCAGGTTGAATCTTTTAAAAAGACCGTAGTAATGAAACAGGTGGACGCACAGAACGGGCAGGGACCGGCCTAGAAATTATTTTAAAACATTTCAAGCGATAGCCGTTATCTATTATTATTATTATTAAAGATTTATCATTTAAGCGGGGAGGATCCTTACCACCCGCCGCTGTTTCCAATGTGAAAGCGTTGAAGCCCCAATCACCAATTTTCCTCAGAACGCACTGAAAAGAGCGACAGCGCGTCAGTCAACAAAACTCATCAAGTTACGATTCGGCGGAAATAATAATAACCTGCACTTGTCCATGAAGTATGTCATCGACCAAAGCGTGCTCGTCCAACGCCCTCGTTATCAGTCGTTTGCGTCTTCTTTTGTGCATCGTATGAAAATGACCACCCTTACACCGGAAACTTTCTTTATCGAGATTCTCGATGAGGAGACGGTCCGACTCGGAGAAGAGTCGAGGCCGGGGATCGGGCAGCGTTTCCTTCTCACCCGTTGGCGATTCACTTCCGGAAGTTGCCACCGACGCCGGTGAATTTCCGGGTACCGGTAGACTCGCATCTTCTGCAACAATGAAGAACAACATTAATTAACATGTACTTTTTGGAAAAAGAAGAAGGCCAAAAAAAGTACGTTTGAAACGAATGGTAGGACTCACGAGAAATTCGTACGTAGAGCGCATTCTGGGCCGAAGCGTCGACAGCGATGTGAGTTCCCCTCTGAAAGAGAAACAAGTTGGGCGTTTTACATTAGTGACATCATGAAAATTTATCAAATCCCATCCCCCATCAAGAATCGGGGAAATGTAATAATGCATGAAAATAATGAAATATAAAAGAAGAATTGGCTCGGGAAGAAGGACGCGTACAAATAGGATTGATGCCAATTGCGAAATCGGCCGACCTCAATTAAAATTCATCATTATTCCTCCAATACCGAATTTTATTTTCACATTCTCGTCTCTATTCTCCTCTCGCCTGGCTACATGATTCATCGATTTCTCTGGCCAAGAGTAGTACTTGAGCAAAAGTAAGGGGGGGCATCGGAGCTGACGAGAAGAATCTGATCGAGCGAGGACACTTTTCACTTTTATAATACACACGTATCATCGCGCCTCGCGGCAAAGTCGAATCCATGAAATGTCGTCAGGCATGAATTACATTATCGTTTCGTTCCCCTCCGACCGTCGCGATCGAACGAGCACAAACTGATTAACGAATCTCTCGGCTCGTTCGGCACGTCGCCAATGCTGGTTAGATGCATCAATAATTGTGACGTCGTTGAGCAAAAAAAAAACCAGCTTCGTTCTTCTTCTTCGACATAAAATCATTCAACTTTTCTGTTGTGTATAAATGATTCATGCTATACTTTATTTTTATTCAAATGCCGAAACGTATACGCGTGGTTAACCAAACGGACTCTCCTTCAATAAAGCTCTCAGTCAGTCACTCGACTTTTCATTCGCCAGCGCAAGTGCCAATTACACACTCTACATGCACGGAATTAAATAATGTGCATCGCTCCGAGATGATACAAGTGCCATTTCATATCAATTTCATCTACTTTCCGGCTCAAGTCCCTCTTCTTTTTTATCATCTTTCTTTCGTACAGATACTTTTGATATTTTTCTTGTTGAAATAAAATAAAAAAGAAAATCGCAGGTAAATAAGTATATAGGTACATGATGAAAAAACATAAAATAGCTCTTTATACTTCAGTCTCATGATGGGACCGCCACGGTCACAAAGGCGCACTTGTCAACGACATTCCATCGAGATCGATCTGTAACTCGCGCGAGGTATTAATAGGACTAAATGTATGTAATAATTGTCGGAGATTAAATGGTCGTACGCACCTATACGGAGAGCGAGAGTTTAACATCAGAGGGAAGGAAAAGGGGGAAGAGGAAACAAAAAGTTATATCATACGGAAATAAAAGCGTCATATTGGTTTCATATTGGGGGTCAAGTGGCAATTACAGACTTGCGAAAGAGAGAGAGAGAGCGATCTGGAATTATAATCAACAGTCTTGTTTGACCTACTCTGATCGTGTATGTACAAATTCCATACATACAAAACCCCCGCCCCACTCTCTTACCCTCATTCGATCCAACGGTCAACGATCCTCTCTTCTCGTTGATTGATTTGTGCGTACAGTACACACCTATAGAAAAGTCAACGAGCAACAAAGAAGCAGAAAAAAATGTTTCACATATGTGACTCTTTGACATTACTTTGGTAAAGAAAAATGTGAAATGTTGCTTTTTATAATTTATTAATGCTTTTATATTGAGGTAGATGAGGTATATAAGGAGAATAAAATGCGGAGGAAGAAATTTGGCATTTAATAATATCAACGTCATTTTGGAATAAGAAAATCCACCTCTTGATCGCTTTTTCCTTTATTTACACTACATATCTATATGCATGAACCTCAACTCTGGAATATATTGTCGATCTGATTTTGTCAAGAGTGATTCTCCCTCGAGCTCCATTCACCGCCGGAAAGTTCTACGTTATCCGCGGCGATGGGCCGGAGGAGGGGTGGCATCAATATTTCCCGGATGTCATACTCTGATGATGAACTTGCCAGAAATGGAATGAAAATGCTCGATGCATACACCGCACAATTTTCAATAACACATGGCGGCACATTTTTTAAATATCTCTCCAAAAATCGTCGTCGACGAAAAAAAAGTGGACAAGTACATGTCGTCCTGGTAATTTTCCGAAAATGCTGAGCGATATTGTTATTTGTAC
>JAPYYX010000399.1:0-60399 GCA_030522605.1 Cremastinae sp. B BG-2022a | reverse complement strand
AAAAATCAATTAACATAGCAGATCGAAAAAGACCATTTTCTTTGGTAATGAAACACATTTAAACAAAAATGAATGTAAATCATCAATTAATTACTTGAAGTAAGACGTCAAAGCTAATGATAACTTAACAAATTATGAGAAAAAAAATTTTTTCGTACTTTTTGCAGAGGTACCTCATTTTGACAACTAAAAAAAATTTTTTTTCTCATGAAAATTTTATTTCAGTTGAAAATTGAATTTGTTTCCTTCAATTGTGATTAAAAAACAAAAAATTCATCATATTTAAACCCTTGGAATCGGAAATTTTTCTTAAGTACCCCATTTTGCCCCCCCTCCCCTATATTATATTGGATTTTTCTCGCAAGCCAAAATATCATTCCCATTTTTATGTTATTTATTATTATAGTTTTATAAATATTTTGCTTTTATTTTTAGCGTTTATCATACATTATTACTATTTTTATACTACTATTGTTACATATTGTCCATTATTACATATGATTGTTATTGTTTTTATAATTTTTCTGCAGTATCAACTTCTGTAATATACTGTAATATTCATTGTCTTGTTACCTAGAGCCAGATTATCGTACATTATTACTATATTTATACCACTATTATTACTATTGTAAATTATTATACATTACTGTTACTGTTTTTATAAATTTCCATATCATATCGTATTGCAGTATCAATGTCTGAAAGATACGATAATATTTATTGTCCTTTTGCCTGAGGCCATATCGTCATGGCATAATAAAGTGGTCATTCATTCATTCATTCGTTTTCGATATTTTCCCTTATTTTGTTGCACTTACGATAAAAAATATCTTAAAATTTCACATTCTCTTCGAATCGTATGGAACATCATTTTTATTACGAGAACCATTTTTCTGGCAATGAAATTTTTTTATTCTCACGCGTGAGAAAATGATTGCGAAATATTTACTCTAACAGACAGTAAATTTTTGTGACAATGAATTTTTTTTTTCGTTTTTCCATCTTCATAGCGTGAGAATATGAATTCTTTCGAACTGTATGGAATATTTGTTGGGAGAAACAGTGCATTTTTGTTGAAATAAGAATAGTGGGGAGGGAAGAAGGTGGCTGCAAATATAGTGAGGACGGTAGAAAAGATAGCGCGTTAACCTGCGGGGGCCACGGTAGCACGACGGGGGATTACGTTTGTTTTACAACGAGCGGTAAAACTGTCGCGCGGCGCGAGTCCCGATCTCGTTCTCTCTTTTTCCCCTCTCTCGCTCTCGCCTTATCATCCTTACAAGACCATATACACGAGCACTCGCGTAAATACCGATCTCACAACCGCGCACATCTTTTTTTGTTCATACTTTTTTTTCGAAGAGTTGATATTTTTTTTATTGCACACGCGAACGTTTTATGCCCAATCTCCGCTTCGTTATATGTACGTGCAAAATTATATAAGGTGTCTCAGATTTTTATATCAAATATTGGAATAACAATGGATAAAGAGCTTTCGAGTCGAAAATTCTCTTGTCGTTTTCCTAGAGTCGAGAAAATTCTGCAAAATTATCGATGAATGAAGTTTAAACGAGAAGTTACTTGTAACGAGAGTCTTTTTGATATAATATTGAAAAATCTTCCAGAATTATTTTGAAAATTTTTTCGAGCTGTTTATTTTGAAATTGACCAATCACGTGACTCGTCGCGAGAAAGTTTCTAATATGCTGAAACGAAAAATACTCAAAAAATTTTTATTTTGAAATTTTTTCGAGATTTTTATTTTATTTGAAATTTTGGCATCAAGCTCTGAGACACCCTGTAGATTTTTTTGTATGTTATATAGGGCTCATGCGAGTTATATATTGCACGACTTTTTCATAGTCTCGTGTTTATGCGCGAGGATACCTGACGAAATCTCGTCGTGTTCCCAGCACGGAAGCCGTCGACGTTTTTACTCCACCGGGAGAGAAACGGAGCGCCAGACACGAGATGAGAGAGAGTCAACGACGATTGAGATAATGAGATTATAAAATCCAATGGCTACAGTTGTAAAGGGGAGAAAAAAGAATTTAATTAACCTATTGGAGATAACAAGAGAACGATACTCGACCGTATTCGGCGCGTAAAAAAATTCACCGATAATGCGACGACATAAATTTTCCAGCTCTCTATTAAATTCGAGAACTCTTCTACGGGTAATTTCAATTTGGCGAACGAGTCTACTAAATAGCCCTTGTCACGATATTTGACGATATTTCGTGAATTATCGGCGATTACGCTCGAGCTACGATCGGTTTCGACGAATATCAGGGTTAGCGAGAGATCCAAGAATTTCAGAATTTTATTTCTAATTTGTTTTTTTTTTACAGCCATTAGAAAATATTTTCCGGTGCTAAAAATACTTCTACATGAAATCGATGGATCGATGAACGATCCTTTTTGTCTCTTTGATCAGTTTCGCTGTATCAACTAGTCCCATCGGAATAAGAAAATCGGAGAACGAAGAGATGGCAACAGGTGTGAAAGAGCACCTGTAAAATCATACACGCTTTTTTTTATTTCTATAAAATTGCCGGGCAAATTCGAAATTTTGACTGTCATTTTTTTCTATCGAACAAAATGTGTCAAATATCATCACAATAATATATTTAGAATGTTTTACAGCTTTCAATTCTGATTACAAATTATTAGAACTATTTTTATGATCATCTTTGATATTGACAATGAATTGGCAAAAAAAATGAATAAATTATAATTTGTGAATTTTTTAAAATTTTAATATTAAAAACCTGAGGTCGATTAGCTGTACAAAAAATCAGAAAGTTCTGATGTCCAGCAATATTTGTTGAATATTGTCAATTCTGATACAAAATCTTTTCAGCTATTTTTTAACAATTTAATTTTATTTTATTTATAAATTATTTAATTGTCGATTTGCTGGAAATTCAGAGTCTGCGGCTATTATCTAAAAATCAAGAATATTAAAATTAATCACATCCTTCAAATGAACTATATCCCGATGTATATAAAAATGAAACTGATACATAAAAATCTAGGAAGAATGACGTTGTACTCTCTATGTGTCTCATTGGACGAAGTTCACTTCTGCATGATATACGACGGAAGGAAAGAAGAAAGGAAAAGGAGAGAAGGAGAGAGTCGTGCAACTATCCGTTGCAACGAAGCCTCTCGCTCTTCCCGGATAAGTCTGAATTATGTTTGTCCTCATCTTGCCATCTCCACACTCGATCCCGAGATTCCTCGTCCTTCTCGACACACGCATCCTCACGCGCGTATACGCGAATTATTTCTTTTACTTTTTATTTTGTACTCTGAGGCCAGGCTCTCGGTTTCTTGCCGCGAGGACTTCTCTCACACCTTTGTCACTCGTTGGTTCTCGATCTCCCTTTCTTCTCTCTGCCAGTCCTCGTTGACTCTTTTCCGTCTCTTCTCCGCGCTGTCGCCTCTCTTCTCTTTTCATTTCCGTTTTTTGCCTTTGTATTTTTTTCACATTCTCGTTCTCTTATTTATTTCTTGCTTTTTTCTCTCTCTTGCTCTCTCTCTCTCTGTCTCTCTTACTCTCTCTCGTCCAGTCTCGTCCTTTTCTTTCTTTGTTGGAAAGAAGTCGGACCGAGTCGTTCTCGTTCCTTAAATTCCGCGCTCGCGCCCCCGTCGATTCGAGGAATATCGTGTGCCCCGTTTGCCTCGGGCTCGTCCACGACGCAAAATAAGAGGAGAGAAGAATCGGAGAATGCCAGAAAAAAAAACGATCTTCGATGTGTCAGTGCGAAATCTCTCGTCCCTCATCTCCGAGGCTCCGATATTCGAGAATTCCTTTCTTGTTCGCGAGAAATATTGATTTGTTTAGTTCGAATATGATGCGAATTATCCCTGTTTAATTTGCATGAATTAATAACGAGGAGGAAAAAAAGATTCACCTTTAAATATCAGAATGATTTTGAATTAAACTGCAGCGTGGTGCACGACGTTCATGTTTTTTTTTGTTTTTTTAATATCGAATTAAAAATATTGGCGTGAGAAAATTAACTTCTCGTCTGACTGACATTCCGAACGAGCCTCAGAGAACAAAAATCTTTTCCCTCTCGTCCCAGACGGCCGGATTATTCCCTCGATCGCTTCGAATGATCTAGGATAATAATATTAAAATCCGAGAGTCATTAAAATCGGCAATATCCTTGAGAGCCTTCGTAATCTCTCCACCTCGTTGGGTATCGATTCTTCGCAGATTTATTCGCAATTATTCCAAAGGCAAAATCCGAGATCCGTAGCTAAACGGTAAAAATCTGAAACCGAGGGAAAGAAGGAATGAAACGAGACAAACAGAACGATTCGTTATGACATCAAGCTCAAATAATTTTTACGTCAAATTTTTTTAAATTGATTTAAATTCAATTTTTTTATTATCAGTTGAACTTATCTAAATATTTTATTCGTGAAAAATCAAATTTTTCTGCTCTTTATGCATGAATAACATATGTAGAATTTTTTTGAATGAATGTTTTCGAATTAAATTCGAAACCAGAGTAAAAGTTTGAGGGAAATTTTCTTAAATTCAATTATTTTTTATCTTCAGTTAAATTTAAATATTATTTTTACAGAATGGAATTTTGCTAAGGTTATTGCGAGCAGAGAGTTTTTTTGAACCAAAGCTTGAGACACAAAACGAGAAATCGAAAAAAGAGTTTAAAGTACAATTGTTTGAATTCGATTAATTTTATTTCAAGTTAAATTTAAATGTTATTTATGCAGAATCAAATTTTTCTCAGAGTCATTGTAAATAGAGAATTTTTTTAAACCAAAGTTCTGAGACTCACAAAACGAGAAACCGGGAGAAAATTTTAAGGGGGATTGAAGAGGCGCGAGGGGGAAACAAAAAAAATATTTACCACCCGCTGTGAGAGAAGAGACACGGAGCATCGGCACTCGATCTTCCCGTAAAAATGTTGCCCTCCACCCTGGTCATCGCCTTTGCACCATTTTTTTCTCTTCTCCTCCCTTCTTGCGTTTCTGCGTTTTTTCATCTCGTGTATTCCCGCTCGGGTACAAGCTCGCTGACACGCTCTATTGTATTTTCGTGCGCGTCAACGGATCTTGCTTCTTGTCGTTCTCCCTTCACGTCCTTGCTCCAGGGACGAGATTCATGAATTTTTACTCTCCAAATTTTTCAAGAAACTCTACAAAGTTTTTAAACTGTATTTTATTTGTATAACACAAGTAAAGAACTCAAGCAAGTCCTTTAAATTTTCTGTAATAACCGAATAAATAAAAATTAATTGTAGAAAATTGAAATTTGTTACAAAAATATCAAATACTAAAGCAAATGAAAAAATTTTACCAAATCTTTCAGTAACATTTTTCCAATGAATCTCAGGAATAAAAAATCATCAATACACAATTTTTATTTTATAATTTAAATTAATTTAATATCTTTTGTTTACGTTATAAGTTATAACATATATATTGTGTACATAATGTAATTTGATTTTTTTTAAATTTCTGAAAATTATTTTTTACCTTGAAGAATGCGAAAAAACGTGTTACGTCACATGACATTATTGAAGCCACATCATTAAAAAATTAATGTCTCCCCATCAACTATGAATCAAAAAACCAAAAGGTGCGATGATCCATTGAAGAGATAAAACAAAAATTTACTAGATAACAAAACAAAAATCAAACAATCGTTATCGCATTCAAAATGATTTTCGCAATGCCTGTCATAGATACTTTTTTTTACTCCTATGGATGAAATTCTCGTGTAGATCATTTGTTCGCGGAAAGGAGAAGCGCCGAATGAACAAGGTGTAAAGACACGACGTGACCATAATTTACGGCACCGTAATAGTCCTGATAAATCGTGTATGGTAACATTGTAAGAAGCAACAGAGATCGAGAGAGAGAGAGATCGGAGGACGGTAAAAACAGTATGCCTAATATCCACACTGGGGGACCTCCGCGCTACGGCCGTAATAAAACTTAACTGCTCTCTCTTTCTCTCTCCGAGGACCCGTGTCCTCTCTTCTTCGGCTTTTTTTCTCTTTTTCCAGATATATATGGCAGCCTCTCGAATCTGTCCTCGCGTGTGCCGAACAGGCCAGTGGCGAGTCGGCTTATCCTCAGAGTCGTAAAGTCGAGAGACCGCCGGAAAGTCCGGCAACCCCCGAATTTCGACCCTTCGAGGGTGGTTTTGCCTTCTTGACCGTAAACAAGCTCTTTGACGACAAAAACGCCTCTTTTTCTTTTTTCATCCTTTGGGATTTCATCTTGTTACCGAATTTGTAATTAGAAAGAACTTGAGAGGGACTGAGCTGCGAGTTTCTTATTCTCATGATACGTAAAAGATGATCCAAGGGTTGCGAAAATGTTGAAAAAATTATAAGCCACGATGAATTTTTTTTCTCATTACTGGGATAAAAATATGAATAATAATAATTGAAAAATTAAGATAAAAATAACAAATGGTCACTCGCTAAAATCGGAGAACATTTTATCATGTTTTGCTTTGATGATTTTTTTTTAATTTCGAAGTGAAAAAAATGTCTTTTTTATAAAAATTGCGAGAAAGGCGCCATTTTTCAGAAAAACTCGTTTCAATACCCTTTTTACGATTTTAACAAGACTCCCCGGGTCCCTTTTACGAACATTGCCATTTTGTGTCTTTAAAGGCCAAGTAGGTCCAAGACGAAAGTTATTTTTGAGTATATTGCCGTGCAAATTACCGGGTTGTCATCGTCGTACCTTCACAATTTTCTCTCAGAAATGTCGCAACCATAAGCAGAAACGAAAGCTCGCACAGCAATTCATTGAGTCTCGTAAATAAAACGTGTCGGGGAACGCCCGATCGAGATTTCGCAACGTTTAGAGGATCTTCTAGCGAACTGAAAATTTTGAAGAAAAATAATTATTGTATTACTGTAAACGTTTATGGTAACATTTGATGGGAAATGTATTTTACGTCACATATTTTATGAAAACTTCGCAACGTCATAGTCAATTCGCTGTTCATGTCCAAATTTTCCAAATCCTCCCTCGATGACTTTTGAGTAACAATAATTCGCAACATATTTTGCATACTTTTTCCATTTCTTTTTTTTCCACAAAAACTTTTATGGTAAACATTTAATGTGAGAGATATTTTATGTCTTATTTTCTATAAAAAAATTTCGCAATTCGTCACTTCAAATGAAATAAGCGAGTTAAAATTTGTCCATGAAGAATTTTTTCTAATTCTGTATCGAAAAAACTTCGATGTAAAATAAATTCAGAACATACTGCGTACTCTTTCCATTATCACAAGTGCACTCGACGCGATAACTATCAATTAAAAAAAAAGAAAATTATTTTTCTATTATCACAAACGTTCTCAGCAAACATTTTATATCAAAAAATTTCGCATTTTGTCATGTCCAATGAAAGAAAAAAAGTTCGATTCTCTCCACCGTTTGATACATATCGAAAACTTTCAAGTAAAATAAATTCAGAACATATTGCGTGCTCTTTCCATTATCATGAGCGCACTCGACGCGATAACTCACGCTCCTTTTTCTCTCGGTCGTTTTACCCGAACGGCATAATATATATTCTCCGAGAAGAATAGAAGTCTTTCTGTCACCGTTCGAGGCATCGTTATTCGGCAAACATTAAAAGACTAATGCCCGCGCCCACGTCACCGTAGTCAGGTGGGGCAACACACAAAACAGAGATACCAAAATACGCTCGACTGCGGTCGTTTCCTACGAGAGGAGACTCGATCCGCGGGATATAGTGTGCAAGATTCGAAACATTGAGCGAAAGACCGAAAGCGATTCACCCATCACGCTCCTCAGAAACGCGATCGGCCCTCCCTCGGGCGTTCTCCGAGAGAGCGGCCGCGGAGAGCTTCTCTCCTACATATTCATGACGGATTAAATTCGTTCGGTCTCCTCTCTTTATGGAGAGCAAAACGGACTCGGGGCTATTTCGGATCTCGCGGATGCGAGAATCGGAGAAACGGGTCTAGTAAACCGAATCAAATGAAATAAAAAGATGAGAGAGGACGAAAAAAAGAAAAAAAAACATCACGAAAAAAATGAAAAAAAATGAAAAAATTTTAGAACGACTCCGGCTTTACCGAAAGCATATACTCCGGTATATATATGAGTTAAGTATACTCTCTTCCATAGTTTACACAGATATAAGATACGTACACATGTGTAAAAGATATAATAGTGGCGGGAAAGAAGAATCGGGATTATTCATGACGAGAAGGGCTCCGGCGACGTCCTCACCGAGTCTCTCTCGCTCTCCCTTCCGATCGGTCTTTCTCCCGCGGCAACCCCGTTTGTTTGCCCCGTAAACGAGAACCCGAGAGTCCTCTCTCATCTCGCGCACACACGCTCCCTCCGTGCCGTTCTTTCTCGTTCGGTGATTCCACGGCGATTCTCTCTCTCTCTCTCTCTTTCTCTCTCGTCCCCTGCGATAACGCTCGTTCCTCGAGCGTGGACCATTAATCAAAGTGATCGCGCGCCACCGCCGCGCGACCGAGTCAACCGAGAAGAGAGAAACGAAGAGAGTCGGATCGAATTCGGAGGGAGAGAGACGGGAAGTTGAATACAAGTGGAGGTATATAGCGTTTGAGCTAACTGCGCGGGATTCGAAGAGTCGTTTGTACAATATCGCATCGGCCTACGAGAGAATAAACCTACCGAAAAACGAGACACACTCTCTTCGGCGCACTCCCGGAGCCCCTTTTTTCGATCTGCCGGACGCATCTGCCGATTACCCAAATGCCGTGGCATTAGAGTCCTGAGAGCTTAAGGCCTCCTTGCATCGAGATGTTCCTCCGGAGCGTCGTAATCCTCTCGAGATCCTTCTCGCCCCCTTCTATCACTCTGATTGGCCATTTTTCCACGAGGCTATCGTCGGAGGACGTTCAATTGCGAATCTCGCAAAACGATCGACCTGCAGATATCTCGACGATATTCAAAGTTAAAAGTTAGAGCGTTTTTTTCAAAAAACTCCAAATTACTGAAATTTTGGAAAATTGTTTCTAAGTTTATTATGAAATTATGTGATAAATTAGAATTTAATTTACTTTATGGTTCAAAAGATATTTAACTTCGGAGTTATTTAAAACTGTCTTGTGGAAAATTATTAAAATTGCTTTATAAAAATGCATTTCAAACATCGATTTTTTTATTATAAATTTTTCCGTGCTTTGCATACATGAAAATGTTGGTAATCGAGTTTGAACAATTGTGTCTGATGTTTTTTAAATTAAAAAAAAATAATAATATGAAAATTATCAATAAAACGTTACAAAACAATAGCATTCTAAATAACATAATTTCATTTTCTATCCTTAAATTTCGTACATGAAAATACGAAAATTTTTGCGAGTCACTGAATATAAGAATATAAAATGTTATTTTATCGAGTTTTTTCAATAAGCGTTCAACGCAAATATGTTACATAAGTCGATAAGAATTTTTACTTAAAAAAAGAAAGAAAACGGAAGTGGGAATATGACAGGAAAAAACAAACGGAGGCGCCTGTTCTCATATTTCTCACGCACGCTTCTCCTCTCGCGTAGTCGAAAACGTTTGTGCCTTCTGGGTCTCGGGAGTGATCGATCGTTTTGTCGTCGAGCTTCCAAATGTCTCTGGGGTCGCGCAAACCTGCCCCAAAAAAGATGAACTGCCTCCGAATCTTGCATACCCATCTATCGGGGTTGGTCGCTCGTTCGGTTTTTTCGTCTCGTGTATTCTTGCGCTCTCTTCTCGTTTTCATCCCCTTTCTCTTAAAATCTTTCCGCAAGTTGATTCTCTTCCTCTTACTCGAAAAAAAAGTCTCTTTCAAATTCGGTCCATATTTCACGGTTGTGATATTTTCAAACAACGAATCGCACCTTTTCCTGAGTAATGACGTTTTAGGCACACACTCGCCACGACGAAATATGAGCTTTCTATTTGGGGATGCGCTTTATTTGATTCAGAAGGGTTTGCATCTTATGCAGACCAAATATTGAAATAAAATACTCATTCGAAGTCAATTTTATTCAAATACAATTATGAATACGTAAAAAAATACTTGAAATTATTTAAATCCTTGGACTGGTTTTTAAAAACTGGAAAAATATATTTTGGAGCAATTTCAGAGGGTCATTTTTGAGCCAACAATTATTTAAACGGATAAAATTTATCATGACAGTTTTTAAAAACCTTCAAAATCTTTTGAAATCCAAATTTGTCCCTGATTGATAAATTTTCATTTGACCCCGAGGAAATCAGCGTCGAGGCTAATTAAGGGATTTTCGTAAAGCTTGCGGTATTTGCGTATACGTTAAATTATTATTACAGCGTCAAGTAAAACCAAAATCGCAACGTATTGGGACTTGCATAGTGCCAGATTCAAATTACAGACATGTAAACGCTGGGATTCGTGATTAAGAGACAAGAAAAAGGTTGGAGGGGAAATTAGAAGGTCTCGGAGGTACAAGGCGGCTGTTTTTAGCCTCTGGAAATGGTCGAGGTCAATAAACACGGATCGGGTTATAGGGGAGCTTATGCCGAGAGAGCGAGGAAAACCGCTCCCGGTCGCGTGGAAAATCTCCACGAGTGCGGGCTCGCGGCAACTTTCACCTTTTGGAATTTCCTCGAGCACGTATTGCTCGTTTCTGGTGCGTGTGCCCGGTAAGGAACAGTAATACCACGACCTATCGTAGCTCTCGGTATTTCGACCTCAGCAACCCCTTGAAAATGCGACTTTATAATGGGATTAGAAACGCTTGGCCATTCCGGATTATAAATTGGATTAGTGCTCTATTATATTTACTTGTATACCGTTAACCGCTTTCAACGTATTGCTTCATGTAAACATTGCGTTTTATATTTTCGTACTGGCCTGAACGAATAAAATGAAAAACGGGTCCAAACGATGGCACATGATAATTGAACTTCGGTATTAGTAAATGGCATCAACAATTGAGGAATGTTTTCAATTTCAATAATTGTTTAAACATAATGCGCATGCACAATTGAGCACAATTCTTTGAACGGTCGAAGCTGAAACTTTGATCTTCATCGCTCGTCAATGGCTCGGGTCCCGGTCAGGATTGTTTCATTTCTTTCGATGAGTCAACGAAATTCGTTGATTCTCGAGTCAGCGGTACACACACAATGTATGCGAGAGCTCAGAAAACGCTCATGATAGGAGCCGGAGGCTTTCTAGAGACGTCAGAAATCACGCGTCCGTCATAACGCGCGTATAGAACTTTCAACAGGTGTTCCGAGGAATCCGTTTATTCGTTTTGGAAGGCCGAAAATTACGAGGTTTCGCCGTGTAATCGGTAATTACGGGTTCGAGAACTCGGAGGAGAAGGAATCGAATAGTTCACCGTTCCGAGAGAAGACACACACACACACCGCAGAGAAAATATGCGTTCTGCGGTTCTCTGCTCTCGAGCCAGCGAAATTTCAATCCGGCCATTAGCACACGTGACCGCAAATGTTCCGTGAACGTGTGAACTTGTTCGAGGAACCAACTCCGAATCGGAACGTGCATCGAAGCTCACTTGTTTACCTGAAGCCTCTCGAAACGGAGTCCTTGACTGAAAAACAAAATTCTTCATAGACTGCGAAAGAGCATTAAGAGCTCTTAATTTTTCTGCCAACCACTTAGGTTAATCCGTAGATGAATGTCCCTGATATATTCCATTTTGATTTACCTGTTTCCTGCGCTCCGTTCATCATTCTGAAATATTAATATATATACGTCCGCATGGATATTTGCTGCGATCTACATAACTACAATGGCTTGGATCTGCGCATAGAAAGGATCGTAGCCGAGCTAACTGGCGGAGTTTCTCTCGGAGCGTTTGGTGACACACAATGCGCCCTTCGTTGGCGCGAGCTGGAAAGAGGCCGACGCTGGAAATGCAGATGAACGAAGATCGAGTCGACATGCAGATACGAACGTTAGAGAGAGTGAGAGAAAGAGAGAAATTCGAGAGAGAGAGAGAGAGAGACAAAGAGACCAAAAGAGGGAGAAATGCGGCGAGAAAAGGCAGAAGGGAAAGCGGCGAGGCTCGAGGATCACCCGCGGGGTTGAATAATGCTCCGGCAAAAATGTGGTGGACCACCCCTTGCCACTCTTTTTTAAACTTCTTTCTCCAAGGCCCGGGAGTGAAATGAGAAAAAAAGAAAGAGGCCGATGTGGAAAAAGAAGAGAGAGAGAGAGGAAGAGAAAAGAGAGAGATGAAGAAAAAAAGAGGCAGAAGGCAGAGGTCAGGATTTCGTTGGAGCTGCCCGAGACTAACCCGCAG
The DNA here is from genome assembly GCA_030522605.1 of Cremastinae sp. B BG-2022a. Lineage (NCBI taxonomy): Eukaryota > Metazoa > Arthropoda > Insecta > Hymenoptera > Ichneumonidae > Cremastinae sp. B BG-2022a. The sequence goes on along the minus strand of JAPYYX010000399.1, from coordinate 48,095 downwards.
CCGTCAAATATGGGCGGGCAAGAAAAAGATTTCACCTGCTGTCTATATACCCTCTATCTTTTATGCCTTTCATCCCTTAAATTTTACTAATTCTTCGAGGTCTCTCCCTCTCCCCTGTGGCCCGATCCGCCACACCCCTTCGCCAGGTATCATGCCCGAGCTCCCCGTTTTGTTGGAATTCTTCGTTCGAGGCGTCAGAAAATTTAACAGAGTAGCAGCTAAAATGTAGTCCAAAAAATGACGCGTAGAAAAAAGAGGTGCAAATTACTGTCTCCGGGGATTCGTCTATTTTTATTATATTTTGACATAATATCGTCTATTACCGCAGGAGCGCATTAGAAAAGCGCCTGTCATGGAATGGTTAAACTTTATGACATTTCATATTTCTATTTCTTTGGATCGTAGAGAAATCAACAATAGCAATATGATATACCTACAATTATACCACACAGCAATATTAAATAGCAAATATTAGCTAATATTATGAACCTTCAAAAATAGCCCATAGCAGATATATTTACTCTAATATGAATTTTCAATTTCATGACGTTTCATGACGTAATTTTCTGCTTCCCAATCACCGTCATATACTTAAAAAGGTCAGAGACGTTTTCCAGAGTCCTTTTGAAAGCCATCAGAGCACAGAGACGCTTTCTTTTTAGAAAAACGTTTTGCTGCCTTATGACGTCATAATGTTTGCACAGTACACTGACCCAGTTTTATTGTTGAAAAAGTCAAAGAGATCCTGCTGGGTCCCTATTCCGAAGACCTACGCTGGAGACACTGGATCCGTCGAAGGCTTTCTTTCACAACTCAACGAGTATCCCTATGAATATTACGGATTATGCAGTCTAGCTTGTTCCGAATGCGCAAGGGAGAGAAAACGTAACCGAAGGAAAAAAAGAAGGGAGAGAAAGGTTTGAGCGCGAGCCACATCCTTCGGCGACTCCGGTGATTAATGATTCCCTGGCGAAGAGGATTCTTACTGAAAAGCCGTGTCATCTGCCATTCCCCGTGACGTAAACAACTCTATTTCTCGTATAACAGCGTTACACTACAAAACACCGCATCTCTTCGAATCAGCAGGAGGGGGCGGAAGGACTCAACCAAGGATTATTGTAAGAGCACTCGCATTTGTTACGTACTTCAGACCTATCGCGCAGAACACTTTTCATCGCTTAACGACGACAGATTATTATAAATTACTATTGATAACTCGTTTTCTCTCTCCCTGTAAAATTGACGGTATCTTCATTGAATATTTATCCAAGTCGTTTCTCATTTTTCGAAATGCCTGACCCAGTTTGTGCTCTTGAAGTCATTTCGCTGATGAAATCGATTTGGTGAAGTGCAGCTGGACTATACTTCGATGAAGTTCTCTGTTTTATTGGACAGGAATTACTGAGACATTTTTTTACTCGAAGAGCATCGTAAGCATCGTCATGATGTTTAAAATTATTAGCTTGCATTCTCAATTGAATCGCAATTCATAGAATGGAATTTATAACTTCGATAGTATTGAATATTGGAGAACGATAAAATCGATTAAAAGGACCGTAACTCACTCGGTAATGAACCGAAAATTGAATAAAATTTTTTTACCCGCATGTACAGATTTTAATTACGTTTGAAAATTTATCTAACTTACACGAATTTATTTAATCGCCGAAGGCGTTAATGACGACTTTTAGAGTCAGACAGGTGCATTGCGGTCGATAAGAGCTTGTAGTCGAATTTCATTAATTAAAACCTTTTTTCGCTCGCTAAATGTACCGAACAAAAATTATTCGATTAAATGCATTGTTATTTAGAAAAATTTATAATTTAGATTTGGTATTTTCACGCGAAATATAAAAATGAAAATTCTTCACGAATGATATCGATTGCATTCCAAATAAATTAACGCGTACGTATTGCGAGTGGATCGTCACATTTCTCTTACCTCGATATACACACTTTCCTTTTTCTATATCCATTTCGCCCTCTTGGTTTATTTATTTTCTTTCTTTTCATTATATTTAGCACAGCCGCTCATGCAAATTCAACGGTTCGCGGGCTTATGGCCGTTATCGTAATTACATTCACAGCTGTATCGCGAATGCACGCATATGGGTATCGTATTTTTATTAACAAGATCCCCTCCGCGGCTTTGCTCTCTTTGCATGCTCGACGTACGCACCGCATTGACGCTTCGATACGTTCGAAACCGCGATGATATAAAAAAAATTTTTTTTTTCATAAAAACGCGAAACCTCAGCTCTCGAAAATCTTGGCAAACGCTCAATTAAAATGGTCTTTGAAATATTCCTGGAGAAAAAAAATTTATAAAAAATACGGATAATTCTGTAAAATATATCCCATAATGACGAAGTCCTGAGAAGGATATTCCTGGTGCGTATACCTCGATTTTAGTAACCGATTAGGAGGCTCCGCGGAATATTTCTCACGTTTGAAAAATAATCATTCAATCACGGACTTTAGATCGCATTACCTGGAAAGTGCACTCTCGTCCGGGAAAAAAATGACGAATCTCACCTAGAGAGAGGCTCGGGTCGCAAATCGCGATTTTTCTACCGGTCCTGCACGCTTCTCCGGAGCTTATTATGATTAAACTTTTTTCTCCCCGGCTTCATCTCGATCATAAATAACTGATTGCGCGAGCGAGGACTCCCGTCGAGAGCTTCCCAGGCAATATTAACCGGAGAAGGATACTTCCAGAGGATACGCATAAACAGCAGCGTTTCTCTCTCCTCCGAGTCCTGCGTGTGCACGCCGGGCAGAGGAGAAAAAAGGTCCCGGAGTCTCCGGAGTAGCGTATCAGCGGCGCATTAACACCGCACACGGAGGAATACACGTCCTCCCTGTCCGTATAACTCGCACTCGCTGAGACTTTACCGTGTCTTCTTATAATGCAGAAACGTGTATTTTACCTTGGCGCCTTGAGATTCGAGTATATCGCTGTACAAACGCGCGTGAAACCTCCGCGGTAAAGTGCGCGCGAGAGAATGAGCAGGAGCAATGTTGCACTTTCAGCTTCTTTCTTTATTTATTTCTCGTTTTTTTTTATTCTCCGTCTATTTTCACTTGTGAAGAGCGAGAAAGCGCTGGCGGTATGCGAAACGTTTAATCGGATTTGCTCGCTTTTTGTTGCTCTCTTCGTATTAAACCACTGAGTGATACAGGCGAGAAACATTGTGAAGCTTCTGAAGTGTGCACGAAACGGATTTTTGATGGTTGATGGATCTTGACAGGCTTTTTTTTAATTGTTGTAATTACAATTTTTTTTGGTAGATTGTTGGAGTTAATTTGCTCAATTTTAATTCTTACTGTAGGAATTATGAGCACGCAACGCTTCGCACTTCTAATGCGTCACCGCCGATGACGTTTTAATGGAGGCGACAAGTATCACGATTTTTTTCTACAATTTTTTTTCTCGCTCGCTTCTGGTCCCTTTTCTCGGCAAATAAACGAACGAAAAAATAGACACGATAAGCTTTTTTTCACTGGGAGAATATGCACCAGTGAAGCCCATATGTCGGGCAAACATCGACGCGTGTTGCACTTTTCATAAGTGCACGCGATGCACTTTTCTTGACTGTGTGCTTTGCTTTCGAAGGTGACTGGGTGATTCGGAATTTTTTTTTTCTTTTTCGTTGTACGCGTATCAGAAGCTTGTTTTGCACGAATAGCGAAATATCGAGATGTTTGTACGCTCGGCAAAAAGGTTTTCACGTCAAATTTATACTTTCAGAAAACACTATTTTTTTCAGTACATTTTTGAGTGAATTTTAATCAAGGATTTTTTTATCATGCTCAGAGCTATGTTTTGGGTTTAGCATAAATTTTTATGATTTGTCTGGTTCATGGAAAATTTTTATGAAAATTTTTAATTTTTTTGACATTTTATTCGTCAACGAGGATATAAAAATTTCTCAAGAGAATTTTGTTGTTGTTCCCACCTACTTTTTATATGAAAAAAGTTTTTTTTAATTTTTTTTTCTTTCTCGAACGGATCATTATTTCATATTCAAATCACCCGGTTTCCAATCAGCGAAATTAGAATGCGATCGTTTTGTTCGTGACGCGGCCAGCGGAGGCCGGGCAGGCCGGTGGTTGGTCAGTCGTGGCTTCGGAGCTTTATTTCCTCTCTTTTTCTATCGCGGCTACGCAGCTGCTGCCATTTCGCTTCTGCCGATGTTTGCATCGCACGAGAGCGAGAAAGGAGGAGAATGAATTATGACGTTGCGGCGAGCACACACGTACGATCGAGAATTTGTATACAGATACACACATTTTCCTTTTTTTTTAATTTTTTTTTTCGAGCAAATTTTTTTTTCCATTTTCTTTATTATTATTTTTTTGCGCGCGTCAACACAGCCATGGCCCAAAAGACATTCGATCATAGACCGGACTCCGATTTGCCGGGATTTTTTCCATTTTTTGAGCCCCTTTATTTTATATTCTTTTCGCCGAAAAGAACCAACCTGTACGGTACCACGAAATGAGATTCGTTTCTCTGGGAAAAAGGAGGACGGAGAGAGAGAAAAAAAAGAAAAAAATAAGATGAAAAAAAAATTTGCGCCCCTCCCGTGGGCGGATCGGATACATCGTAAATTAGTCTTTTCGGATTCCAAGCGCGCGAGTTTTCAATGTTTTGGCAGGAATCTTCATTGCGAATTTCGGCTGCGAATCGCCATTTTCGGAAAGATTTTATTTTTGGTTCATCTCATTTTAACTTTTGTATTATTATTTTTTCTTAATAAATCTGTTAACATTTTTTTAAATAGCTTAATCTTTTTTTAATCGTATTGTAGAAATATAAGAATAAATTTTTGAGCATTGTTCCATAAAAAATACTTTCATACGAAATTTTTCACGATTTTTTGGACCATTCGCACGATTAATGCTCGCAAAGGTCATCAGAAAGTTGGAGAAACTTTTGATGTCTCTCTTATATTAGAGAATAGATTTCAATTTATACGCAAAAACTATGAAATATTTGTCTCCTAGTCATCAGCTATTAATAATTTCCTACGCTGACCTATTCACATGAGGAAATCGTCTCCACTACTCGAATAAAAGATTTCAAAATAGAAATCACCGAAAAAAGATATCAGAAACAATAATGAAAATTGTTCTACAATTATTTTTCATAATTTAATTTTTTATTGCATATTTCCCTAATAATTATATCAATTTACAATTATGTTAAATGATAGTTAAAAATACATAAAAATAAAACTAAAATCGCGTTTCCATAAATCTTACAAATAATTTTATTTCCACGATAAGAAACACAATAAATGCAATATAATAAAAAAAGCTATGAAAATAACGAAATGAACAAAAAATCACCTATCCTTCGTAGATCCAAAGATCATGAAAACGAAGTCGTAATATATTGAACATCACAGCATTAAATGTTCGATCGTGGCATTTTTAATCATCCTAAACGCGTGAGAGCCTCGGAATAAAAGCTCGTTCGCGTAGAATGCACTCAGGCGAAGTCGACGTCCCTCATAATCATATATTCCTGTAATTAACTTGCATCCAATGAGAGACACGATCGTAAAATAATACTTACATGTATTTTACACGCGTCAAAAGTATTCACGGGTGGTCCAATAGTCGTGACGCGGCGCGAGCTTCCTCTCCGAGAATCTTTTCGCTCGTTTTTCCCTTCTCGTCTTTTATTCTCAGAAAGAAAGCTACAGCCGCGGTATCTCCGACTGTCTTTGCGCGTACGGGCAATTACATCGCTCATTACACGACGAGTGAAATTTAGAGTCAAAAGTGGGAGAAGCGGACAGCACGGACACGCGGATCATGCCGCGCGTTCGCGTATTATATTTCCGTAATCGTAAAATGCTGGAGCTGCGCTTCTCATCCCGAGAGGCCCATAAAGCTCTCTCTCTCTCTCTTCGAAAGCTCCGAGCTTGCAGCCGCGGAAAGAAGAAAACGAATCGCTCGCGAGGCAAAGAGCCCGCCCGGCCGTAACTTCCCCCACCCACTCGAATTACCGACGATTCGGCCCTTTTGCATTTAAACCTGTCGATTCCGCGGAGCCAAGCACTCGGGGAGGCGCGACCGGCAAAAGACCCGCCAAGCAGTGGCAGTTACACGCCGTAAATCACAACTTGACGTCTCCGTATGTGGCGTACGATTAATATACTGCGTATTCCACTCTATACGTCGTATGAATATTCACATGTGTATAGTTCTGTGAAAAATTTTCATGAAGATGTGTCTCATATGGCGAAAAAAAAATTTTTGGCAAAATTTTAATTACGTCATGAAAAAATGATTAAAACCTGATCTGTATCAGATTTTAATCAATTTTTCATTATCAATATCAATATCATTCTTTGGAGAATTTTTGATGTTCTATATGATTTTGATATTTCATATTTTTATAATTCTTTAAATTTAATTATTCTGGAAGTAAAATTTTTGGTGGATGAAATATAAAAAACAAAAAATCAACTTTTTAACGATGCTGTACGTTCATATATCTACAGGCGTATTTCTGGTGCGTAATAATCTTACATCTCAAGTATAAGCGCTCCTCCTGATCATCGACGACGGCGAAATAAGAGCCGGGATGCATTTATGCGTTTCAAGAGGTATTAACGCGATGATAGATACCGCATACGTACAATTATCAAAGTATTAAATAATATAGCTTCTAATTAATTTAAAATCTATATCTATATCTCCGGCGGTTGTGATTTAAGAGCCACCTATAAATTTACGACACGAAGAAAAGCAGCTGTCGTTATTCCCGTGCATCGCTCTATCTGTCCATGCATCGGATGATTTATGCAGTTCTTCGAAATTATTTAGGCCAGAGTCTTCACTTTCTTAATAAATAAAAATAATAAAAATATGAAAATATAAAAATATGAAAATTTGAAACTATCGAATGAACTCATTTTCAAATAATGAATATATTCTGCGATAAATAAAATATAAAAAAAGAACATACAATTAAACGGCGATGAATCGTGCTCGGTGGGACTGGCGCGCGCTGAATGAACTTTTTCTCATTTTGTACCTTTTTTGAGCAAATGATCGTAGTATATTTGCCTGGAAGAATTAGTTCCAATGTGATCGCAGGTGCAACCTGCTGCAATATGAACTCTGGTATCCGTTTAGGCGGGTGTGTTATGGAGTACAAAACGAAGAGATAGAAGTAAAAAAACTGGAGAAGAGCAAAAAGGAGGTAAGAGAGCGTGAAGAAACCCGAAAGAGAGAGCGAGAGCACGAGAGTGAGGAGAGAGAGAGTACGAGAAAGAGAGACAGAGAGAGAGATGGAAGCTCGTGGATGAAAGAGCTCTCGGTTATCGTTCTCTGATAAAAGAAGAAAAGCAGGCAAAGTCCACCGAGGAGCGGGTTATCCGGTATATTAGACGGTGGATTGTGTGCGTGAGCGCTATCGCGGATGTGGAGGTGCGTGTACGCGGTGAGGTTTGGCGCTCCGCCCCGGGAACGCGGGCAACATGGCCGCTGAGGGACGGATTGGCGGAGGAGCGTTGCGGACGCGCGGCCGACGTTCCTCGTGACGCCCGCGCTTCACTCAACGCCGCGCGAGGAAAGGAGGAACCCCGCAAATTCGCTTTTCCACTGCACCCTCGCACCGCGCGCCTCGCACCTCTTCGTCGTCCTCTCTCTCGTTCTCTCTCTCTCTCTCTCTCTCGCTCCTTCTCGTTCCCCTCTTTTGCACGATATTACACACTCCTCTCTCGCTCTCGTTCCCTCTCCTCACCTCACGGAAAGTCATGTCGGAGGCACCATTCGAGAGCCGAACGAGACTGGCGAGCTCCTCGAGTGGAAAGAAGACGCGCCTCGACGCCGCCCACCCTCTCGAGCCTCCTCGCGCACACCTTCCGACGACTCACCATCGCTGTGAGCTCTTACTCCTTTTGCCACCTGTACACATCGTTATTTTCGGTTGAAATTACTCTCGCGAGAGTTTTTCTAAAATTAATCATTTTTTTTAATTAAAATGTTATGTTTACATCGATTAGGACGGAGTTAATGAATTTCCTTGGATTGATTGAGATAAAAGTATTCATTTCCGGTATTTTGATTTCAAAAAAATTTATATAAAATTTGAGCACGTCGCGAGCCAAGAAAATTTGCAGTTTGGGAGAATTTCCAATTTTCACTAAATCGAAGAAATTTTTTTTTTTTGGAAACAACAGGAATTGCAGCTGGGTGTAAAATAAGTAGAATATGACGTCCGATCCGATCTTCGAATAAGAAAAATAATCGCGATTTGAATTTAAAAAAAGGAAAATTTTCCTGATACCAAAAATATGGAATAATTTGAATAAGAGATTCGCAAAAAATCAGTATTCAAATCTGATTGATTTTTGTGTAAAATATTTCAGGAGATTTTACTCATTATACCTACTTTCTCAACAAATTATTATTTGTATTAGATATTTAAATTAATATTCAAATAGTAGGAAAAAACGAAAATGAATTTATAATAAAACACTGATTCATAATTGAAAAATTTCATTTTATTTTTAAATAAAAAAAATATTAAATAAAAAATAAAACTCACAATAAATGAACATTTAACTCTTTTTGCCAAAAAATACCTACAAATAAAATAAATCTTTAAACACGAGTAGAGGTCGATGCATTGTGAACAGATTGAAGAGAACAAAACAAATTAATATAAAATTTCATAGCGCAAATATTACATATGAATATCTACAAAATTTTATTGCAAAATAATGGCTAATAATACGAACCGAACTTTCACAAAAAAAATCAATCAAATTTCCAATCTGTATCAAAAAGTAACGAATGAATATTTCGTTATTTTTTTCCTTCATAAAACGCTGTTATAAAATTAAAAGCTCAATTTAGAGATCCAAAGCAGCACAGACAAAATAGAACAAAAATATTATTCTCCATGATAATAATACTAGTACTTATGAAATAAGAAAATATATGAACTGCATGCACAGCTGTATAAAATTGAAAATTAAATAATCCCGATAAGAATAAAAACTTATCAATAAAAATGGATGCATATGCTAATTTGTTCTATATTTTCTCTAAAAATAAAAAAAAAATTAGATATTACTCGTGAGTAAAAAAATGAACACAAAGCATTCATGTTTTACATTGAGCTCTATTTTTCCTTCCAGTTATGTAAACTGTAAATCGGTAAGGCAGACTATCTCCGTGGATGGATGCATGGTGTAGAATGGATCGAGCCACCTGTGTTGCGCAATAACCTACGAAACTGACAGCGAGTCTGCTAGGCACAATGCTCGAAACGATAAGTCACGAGATCGAACGTGTCACCGAAAAAAGGGAGAGTACACACGCGGGAAGGAAAAACAGAGCCGTGAATAAATTTGAGGACGAATTCGTATCGACAATCGAGAACGTGTCGGACGCACTATTTATTGTTCTTGGACGATTATTGTCTCCTCTTTTTTTTCCTTATCACACGATATCACACCGCAATTGATGAAAACTGGTACTGCTCAGTCTTTTTCGTTGAGTAAATTCTATATATTTACGTAATATTCAACAAGGTCTAAAATTTAGTCACCCGGAATTATAAAATCGATACGAATATTCTTTTTTTTTAATTTTGATGAATTTCGTAAAAATGAATTTAAATTCCGTTGATTTTACGACCCGTGAGCAAAACGAAACTGCTGAAAAAAATTAAATACATAAAATATTTTGTATAAAAAAATAATTTAATTTAAAATTCGATAATGCTCATTTTTTTCAATAATCTTTTAGATAATTCCTACGTAGAAAATGATATTTATATTCATTGAAAAAAAATTCACAGACGGCGTGCAGTTGAGGAGAGCCAGTGTTGAATTTTCTCTCGCCTTTGGGTGCGAAGCGTTGCGAAATTGAGTGACAGTTCGTTGGATCCGGGGTTCGTTGAGTTCAAACGTACACGTGTACGCGCGTACGTGCGTACATTCGTCGATTAGTCGTGCATCTCCGATCGTTTTGAAAAGCGCGAAGAATCTGATTTTTTTTTCCTACCGCGCCAGCTCCGACGTGGCTCTCGCTCTTTTGCTAATTTCTGGCTCTTTTTTTCCCTCCGTCAGTCCCGACGTTCGTCGGACGGGCGCGGATTAAATTACAGAGACGAATAAATTGTAATTTAATTCCATCCAAAAATTGAATTTCTAATTTCCAGCAACTGATGCACGCTTTTGCAGCCATTCGCGAATGAAAGAAAAAAAGGAAGAATGTTGATAATGAAATGAAAAACGTTTTACACGTTTTATGTTATTCGCAAAGATATGTATACAAATACGTTGCATGGCAATAGGCATTCCTCGACGAAACGCAGAAAATTTATCATTCAATTTTTAAGCTGTCAATCAAGTTTTCCTTGTTTCCGCAATTGTCGAGTGAAATACGCGCAAACGTTCACATCGCCGCAAAACTGACAATCGTCACGATCTTGGAAAATTGTTTTTTCCTACGTACATATTTTTTCCCCAAGGTGAAAAAGGTAAAATTTTCATTTTCTCTTATCAAAAAATATTTCTTATGAGAAGCAACGTTTAAAAAATACTTTGCACAATTTTCTATGCAAAAAAATGGAAAAGAATGCGTAAGTATAATTATAAAATAAAATAAATATATTTTTCACATTATTTATAAACAAATTATTATTTTTTGTTATTTTTTTCTACTTCTAAATCAATTTAAAAATAAAAATCAATTATTCTGCATAAATAGAATTGAATAAAAAATTTTATTTGATTTATTGAATTTATTTAATTTGAAAGATTAATTTAAAAATAAAATAACGGTAGTACTAATTAATTTTAAAAAATAAATCTCCTGAATTTTTTTTTCCTGAAGACGGTATTCGATGATAAACTTCGATAAAAAAAATTAACCAAATTTTCCGGGAAGCGCCACCTGTTGAATGCGAGTAAAAGAGCGCTCCGATCTCGAGCACAATCCGCGGAGGTGGCATTTGAGCATAAGCGAGGAGTCTCGGTAACAGAATACATCCCGGGAAAGGAAAAGAGAAGAAAAAAGCTTTTCTGAGGCTATAAACGACGCTGACATTAACATAAACTTATCTCTCCTCGTTCTCGAGTCACAGGAGTGTCACGGGATCGTTCGTGTTCTTTTTTTTTCCTTTTCTTTTTTTGGGCGTACAGAACTCGTGGAACAGGTATAAACTAGCCGGTGCTGCAGGAGACAACGCCGAGTGAAGCTGCCGTTTATCTGTCCCGGGTATTATCGACGCTTCTCTCCCACACGCCGTCCTGCTGATGTGATGGCAGCGAGAAGAAGGCATACAAGGAGGAAAAATGGAAGAAAGAGAGAAAAAATGGAAGAAAGAGAGAAAAAAACGAGAACACGATCTTTCTCGTTCCCGAATCTGTTTTTTTCATCGGAGATTTCTTTCTCGGGGCTCCGGAGCCTCCCCGGAGTGCGTCCCCGAGTCGTTCCCATTCGTCTTTCCAAGATCGGGGAGAACGGGCGATAGATCGCTCGAAACAGATAAATCCGATCGGCGGTCTATTTTCGACCGATCACTACTCGGGATCTCCATAAACGAGGAAAATGGCGGATAATAAAGATTCGATGACTGACAAAAAAATAACATACATAAAAAAGTCATCAAGGATAATAGTAGAAGTTTGAAAACATTGGAGACAAATAATAAATTTGATCCTGAATTTAAAAAGAAATTAAAACAGAATTTTTGGCAAATTTGTGTACCTACGTTTTATTACCTGGAATGTTTTGGAGTACAAGTCCCAAAAGTCGGCCACGTTGTTCTAAAGTCGGCCTGCTCAGTTGAAATAGAAATTAGATACACAATTTTGGGGATGGTCGACGATCGGAGCAGTCAGAGGAGCAGAAACTATCGATGGAAATTTAAAATTTTTCCTTCATCGAAACACAATAATGATCCTCTAATGCGTGGTAGTTTTTGGAACTTTTATCAATCCGAATCTTTCTGAAGATAATTGTCCGACAATAATGCAGAAACAAAACTTATCGACAGGAAATAAAATAAAATTTTTTACCGACAGATGGTACAAGCATTCCCACACCTAAAAAACTCGATGAAACATTTCATTCTACGGTTCACTTCGCTTATATTATTTAGTCGATGAAGTGTTTATTTATTTACCAACAGTATTTATTTACCAACACAAGATAAAAATCAATTTCTCTAGACTTCAAACTTCAATGCTACGCGAAAATACCCAAACAAAATCAGCTGTACCCTTTTTATTTCCCATATGTGTGTTGTTGTTTTCTGACTAACCTCATACAAAATAATCGAGTTTTGTGATTGGTCAGGAAACGTATTGTCCTGTGTTGAGAGTCGACCAATCGATACTCGTTATTTCAAGATAGGTTAGTAAAATAGTAACCTATTTCACTATAAATAAAGGGGAAGAGCTTATCGCCCAAGCCTCGAAGAATCATATTTACAAATAAGAAATCTCATGTCAGGCAATCGTGCCTGACGTGTTTGTCCGACAATTTTGCGTTTTAACAATGGTCGACATGAAGAGCAACGTCAGTTTTGCCTGTCAACGATGCCTCCAACCGTTGAGACTGGACCCAAGTTTCGATCATCTTGGAGAGCATACACTGGCAGAACTGTCATGTAAGTAAATTTTATTCGCATCGTGACATTCGTCATAACACAATGAATATTTCATTCCCGTCTTCGCAATATTTTTTTTTTAGGTTTATCAATCTTCGAATTTCTTTAAAAAATTTAGCATTGCACGGCTATAGGTTAACTTTTGTGTTTAGTCAACAAAGAAAAAATAATATCAACAATTATAATATGAATTAGTTCATATGTAAAACGTTTGTTTTATTCTCTAATCTACAGAGAACTTCTATTGACAAAATTTAAATTTGTACAAAAAGTTGAACAATATACGCAGTATGTTAAATTCTTATTTAATTCACAAAATGTAAGATAAAAGGAAATAATGAAAATTTTATTGAGTTCTATTTTGTTATTAAAATGAGAAAATGAAATGAAAGTGTACTTTTTTGTATTTTTTATATTTTCAATTTCATACTCATTCAATGTTACAGTACCAATTCAACAACAAGTTGTCAGTGACTTGGAACCACAAAGTAGCAGTATGGAACATTTAGTACCACCATTTAGATTGATAGAATCTGCGAATGTCTCAAATGGCTTCATGCTCGTTGGAGATTCCGGTGAAACGGAAAGTCTCAGTCACCACCTAAGGGTTCGTATTTAATTCTTTAATATTTATTTTATTTTGTCTTAATATTCATTATTTAAATATAGTGATATTTAGAAATTTATTTGATGAGTACTACAAAGATGTCAGAAAAAATATTTCATTCAAAAGATTTATCAATGAAACTTGAAAATCAACGAAAATAATTCAGAATCTGCAATTTAATGTATTGATTTGACAGTACTGAATATTTTGTAAATTGGTAATCAATTTTTAATACAAAAATTATACTTTCAGGTTCATGCTACACTCTTTGATATTTTGAGTAGCAGTAGCTCTGCGGATCATCCCCTCTGTGACGAATGTACAGACAGTCTTTTAATGTTGATGGATCAACAACTGAAAATGACTGAGGGCGAGTGGTCTGACTACAATGAGTACTTGAAAAAATTGGAGCTGGAACAGCAACAACAGAGCAATGAGGGAATAGAAATGGAAAGTCTTGCCAAAGAGTTGGAAGATGTTAAAGCCGAGGAGGAAAGAATGATCAGAGAACTGGAGGCCTTAAGAAAAGAAGAGGAAGCCACCAGAATTGCCATTCAGCAGCAACAAACTGAAAGAGAAAGATTAAGAAGTGAGGAAGAAAGATATTGGAGGGAATACTCTAGGCACAGGAGAGACTTAATTTTAGCAGAGGACGAGTGTCGCAGGTACTTTTAACGTTAACTTGTAAAAATTCCTTTTTAATTTATTTTGTGGCGTAATAATAGCTGAACTATAAATTGAAAAATATTTTTCTAATTAATATTTAAATTTCTAGTTTGGAATGCCAATTGGCCTACGCAGCTTCGCAACTTGAAAGACTGAAGAAAACGAACGTATTCAACGCAACTTTTCACATATGGCACATGGGCCACTTCGGAACGATAAACTCGCTCCGATTGGGTCGCTTGCCGAGTGCTCCGGTCGACTGGAGTGAAATAAATGCGGCTTGGGGACAAACGGCACTCTTGCTGACGGCGCTGGCTCGTAAAATGAATTTTCGCTTTCAACGTTTTCAAGTAGTACCTTACGGCAATCACAGTTATATCGAGGTGATAGGACAACAACGGGAATTACCTCTCTACAGTAGCGGCAGCTTTAAATTTCTTTTCGACTCAAAATTTGACGCTGGTATGGTCGCCTTTCTCGATTGTCTCCAACAATTCAAAGAACAGGTTGAAAAGGGCGACAGCGGCTTTTCCCTCCCATACAAAATGGATCGAGGAAAAATTGAAGACTCCGCGACAGGAAATTCTTACTCTATCAAGTAATAAATTATGCCATTCTATTTTAATTAATAATTTGAATATTGTTAGAATCCGATACTTTATTATCTTACTCTATTAATCGGATATAACTGATTATTAACAACTTTCGTATGTAAAATTTTTTTTATTATCACAGAAAGTCATTTCTTCACCTTAACACTTTTTTATTTTCCTTGCAGAGTACAATTCAATTCCGAAGAACAATGGACCAAAGCCATGAAGTTTTTACTGACCAATTTGAAGTGGGGACTCGCGTGGGTCAGCTCGCAATTCACGAAAGACGAAAATGAACACTGAGGAACCGTTGTACGGTTGTCATTCGGTTATCAGTTCAATGCCTAATTTCTTAACTGAGCCCACACTCTCATGTAAATACATTATTCCCAATTCCCGTTTGTAAATAAAACATGAATCAAATAAAGTTACCCATTTGTGTTTTACTAATTTGTTCACAAGTTATAGAAAAAAAATATATTAATAGTAATGATAAATAACTAACCAAAATTATCACTTTGGATGGCACTGCTTTATGATAAAAATCATTTGTATATGGAATTATTTTTCAAATTGTTGAGCCTTGTTGGACAAGAACCACTGAATGCCAAGCAGACAACCAGCTGGGCTGCGTACTTCTTCACATTTAAGGTAATCTCGAGCTTCTTGGATCGTCATCTCAATAACTTCGATCAATTCTCCCTCTGATTCTGCACCTCCACCTGAAAAAAAAATGTGAGTTTATAAAACATTAAGTATCAACAGTAATAAAACCCATTGAAATATAAATTGTAATCGTACATTAAACTCACTTAAAGAGGAAAAAAAATTATTATTCGTGGTTTTCTTAATGGATATACTTGAATTCCATTTTATTATAATTGTAATTCATAAGTTAAAAATTCATACCTGGATGGATGTGCATATCATCTGTCACCTCAACGTAAAACAAAGTATTTTGTGTTGCTGTTTTAGATATATTCCTGAAAAAAGGTATAATATTAGTTTCCTTTAAAATCTATCATGTTCAAATACAAATTTGTTATGATTCCAATCATCTCTTTATTTTGGCAATCTCATTTTATTCAAAAAATACCAAAGAATATTTTTTCCTTTAATCTCGACATCGTGAATGATTCAAAAAATTAAAAAAATAATTGTCGAAAATCTTGACAGGTATAAGCAGAGAATAGAAAATGACAGTTTACTTGTATGTGATGATTTTTGAAAATGCTGATGCAGGAGCCTCGTATCCGACTTCCTCGCTCAATTCATCCCTGGCTATTTCTACCAAAGGTTTATCCTTGTCAACGATACCCGCGCACAATTCTATCGTCAGTCCCTCGATAGCCGGATACTTATTTACATCAATCGGGCCCATGCATTCGGGAACTCTCGCGTAATAAGCCGCTGGACGGAATTGTCTGACGAACACGAGCTTCATTCGCGTCGTGTTGAAAACCACGATGCTGACACTCTCATGAGCTCGCATTAGGTCCCAATTTTTCGTGGCTCCATCCTGAACATAAACCATTCGGAATGGTCTGAGCCACGGTGAATCCTGTGGCATTGGAACGATTGAAGCTTCGGTAAGGTCAAGCATTCTCTTTCGTACGATTTTGTTTCTCTCTTCTTGCGATTTGTCGACCATTTTTGCTTTTATTGTATCAAAACTCTTTTAATTGAACTTCCTTTGGTGTTCTCAGTGAATTACTTTTTTATGTATCGTTTTTCGTAGTTTATTTTGCAATTGTTCACGAGGTTGTCGCAACCCGGCGATGACGTTGTCACGAAAAACACACGAAATTAGAGGTTAAAAAGGACTAACGCGAAAAATCATTAGATATCGTGTTAGATAACCATCGCTATCGTCAGTTTAACATTCAACGATTTATAACGATAGTTTATAATATATCGTGAACACGAATCTCAAAATCCTTGAAACACAACTTGATCGTGGCATGTTTTTGCCACTGTGCGCAAAATCGAACGTGGTTGGTTGACGTTGATTTCGCGGAATTGAGATTCGAATTGAATTCTAATCAATTTTAATTTTTGAAGAAAAATAAATTAGAATAAAAACAATAGCAGTATTTATTGAATTTTTTGACAATCCAAATTTTACTCTCACTGACTTTTATTAAAATTGTTTCCATATGTTGGTAAAGAAGGAATTTCCATGATTAACATCGATCGGTAAGGAAGGGATTCTTATTATCAAAAGTAGATATTGTCAAATTTTCAAAAAAATTTACAATTTATCAATCGACGTTGATTTTTTTAAAATGATCTATGACATTTTATTTTCATCTACTTAACAAATGGAAACGGTACTAATGTTTATTTTTTTAATTACATCGTGTCAAGATATTTTTGCTATTTTTTGCCCGATTTAATTTTCTTTCTGCTTTTTATCTGAACGCCACCATTGCTTTTGAAAGCTTCGAGTATATCGTGCTGTTTGACTTGCGTCTCGATGTGTATGACGTTCGGTTTCTTCCTGTACCGATTGACAGCCGCGGGAGGTGAAAATTCGATTTCCATGTCAGAGGCGGTCGAGCTCGAGCCATCGGAGTCGTCCCGATTTTTTGCAATTTTGAACTGGAGCGGCTTCATCGGTTCTTCGAGCTTCGGCACGTCCATTTCTTCCTGCTTTATCGGATACATCGTTACGTAGTACGTTCCGTCCTTCCGATGAATATGAAGAGTCGGGGGCGGTTCTCGCTCTTCCTTATCGGCCGCCGCTCTCTGCTTTCGCTTCATCATTGCCCGATCGGTTCCAAATCGGCCTGGCTTTCCTCGGGAAGATGGCGCCGATCCGGACCTGGAGGATGAAGATTTCGATGCCTTCGACAGGTCCCTGCGCTTCTTGTAGGAACGGGCCTGCGCCTCGGCGAGTAACTCGATCATCCGACGCCCGATGGCGCCCGGTCGCCATCCCCGACGCGGTTTCAGCCTCCCTAGCTGCTGCTGCGGATGCCAGAGCCAGCCCATGTTCCAAGGAATCCGTCGACGGGGTTCAACGCATTTCTTGTGAGACAGAGCCTCACCGCCGTAAACATCACCAGCGGAGTACACGAAGCTTATCATCCTCCGTCCTGAAGATCTTCGCCGCCCTGTCGATCGTCTTCCGGCTTGATCGGCATCGCGTTTCGGAGAAGCTCGACCTTTCCGAATTTTCGACAATCTCTTCGTTCTGTAGCCTGATCTCGATGTCCTTCTTCCGTTCTTCGCGGTTGGATCGGTCTTCGGCGTTTCTTCCTCTACGACTGGGACCGGTACTTCTGGTACTTCCGGTTTACGTTTCCTAGAGCCGCAGCCGAGTTCACCGCAAGGTCCGCTCTCCGCCGGTGGTTCCTCGTTTTGCTCGATATCTGCCGATTTTTCGTAAGATTTCTGGAACTTCGGTTCGGCGAACGTCAGTCCCGGACCAGGCGGGATCGGTATCGCTTCTCTGATGATTCCTCCCCGACCCGGTACGGCAATCGTGAACGGGGTCGCTCCGATCGCTGGAGCTTCCGATCTGAGCATCTTAGCGTTGCAGGGACCCGTGCACTGAGGATTCGGAAGATCATACGATCTCATACCGATCTTTGCTTCCCCGACTTCCGGTTCTCGCTTCATCGTCCTCCCGAAGTAGGGACTTTCGGAAGGGTCCATCAGACCCAATCCTGATAATCCTGGAACTCTTCCCAGGGAGTCTACGAACTGCTGAGTCTCCTGAAAGGCTTTTACCAGCGAATCTCCGATCGGCATCGATTTTTGACTTCCTGGAGTCAGCATCTCTTTCCCGGGACAGCAACAACCTGCGGGCGCGTTGCTACCCTCGATATTGATGTTACTCGTCAGAGTATCGTTTCCCGTACGATACAGATTTCTTGCACCGAAATTCGTACTTTGAGATCCGTCGTAAGCGCATGCGCCTTCGGGTGTCAAATTTCGGTATAGATCGTTTTGAAAATCGACGCCACCTCCTAGACGGAAATGACCTGGTTCTTTTTTGATATTCCACGAGTTCCTCGGGTTTCGAACGAAAGGACCACTCGTTCTAGGGTGAGATAATTCGACGTTCGTTCCTTCGCCGCCTCCGCGCAAACGATCTCGGCAACAATAACTGCCATCTTGATTTTTTATGTTTTTCACGTTTGCCGATTTTTTTTCTTCACTTTCTTGATTATGATTGGGAGAATTTGGTCCATATTTTGGGCAATTCTGATCAGCACCACCCGATTTCCTCATCCTCGAGCAACAATTGTTTTTACAGCCCGATCGACACTCGAACCGATTTTTCGGTTTTGATGAATCGGCCGGTGGACAGGCGCAAGTCCATTCGTTCGGATAAGTGTCGTAAATGAGCTTGCGATACTCACTGTCGTTGAGCTTTTCCGCTGCGGTCAATTCGTTAAAACCTGGGTCCTTGATGCCCACGCGACTTGATGGACTCGGCGCTCGGATGAAATCGAGTTTCGGCTTCGAATCACCTGTTGCGTTTGACATTACAAGAGCCGAACAGGAATTTAACAGTTTCTTCAGTCAGCAGGCGCTCGAGAATTTTTTCCCACACGAGTTAATTGATTTATTCGAAACTTTTTTAAATTATTTCTTTTACATTTTTTTTACAGATTTAAAAATCATCATGACAATTTGTACATTTTTTGAAGATTGAGGACTGGATTTTTAACCTAATAAAAGCGAATCGATCATAATTGGAGCGAATGGAAGAATCGTTATCGTTGTCATGGTAATTTCCGGTCGACAGCCGCACAACGACCTGAACGAATATTCGATGCACATGCATATAGAGAAAACTCAGACAATTTAAAATAAAAATTCTCTTTGTTGCTAAAGGTTTTTCTATTTTTTCTTCTTCTTTCCTTTTTTGCTATTCTTCCTCATCGTCGGTTTCTCCACCGGATCTTCCGGTTTCTTCGAGACGGCCATCAGCTGTCGCATTTCCTCGTCCATTTCGCTGTTTGCCAACTCCGAGTCACCACCCTTGACGGCGTCCTTTCCCCCAGGTAAAATCCTCTTGACGAAGTACCTCGACTCCTCTCGATCGTTTTTGAAGAAAAACGACTTTTGGTTGAGCTGGTATTGGGTAGTGATCGATTTTCCGAGGCAAGAGAGCTTCAGCTGAAGGTTCACGATTCCTGAAGGATTTTCTCCAGGGTCCTTCATCTGATACCCACCCCTCAGAGTGTAAGCCGGCGGCAAGTGATCGCGATCGTTCGATGACATTGAAATCTGGTCGCAGAGACATCCGGAAAGCGGGATTTCCGTTTCGGCGAGAGGATAAGCGTCCCCGAGGCAAAAGACTCCAACTTTCAGCGGAGTGCTCTGCATCTCTCTAACGAGATTTCTCGGCTGTCTGAGAAAGAGACTGGCCCTGCCGCACGAAAAGTCGAACCAACCTTCCGAATCCTGGGGCGAGGGCTTCGCGACGTTAAAATCTTGCTGCGATATTTCGAACGTGGGAAAATCGAGGAATTTTATTTTAACGACGATCGAGCAGCCCGCACCGTCCGGACCGCGAACGACGTCCTTGAATACCTCAAACGGCAGCTTCAGCTTCTCGACTGTCAACTCGAGGAGGTAGAGACGTTCCTCCGCACCTCCGAAGCAGGACATGCTTGAAATTTTTCCAAATCTATACGTTACAAATATATAATTGAATTTCGAAACTGACAGTTTTGTACGACAAATTTTGATAATTAATGATCGGGACGGAATTTCGTAATTTTGACAGTTCCAAATGACGATCGTCGGAACGTCAACGGTCCAAGAAAAATGTCCTCTAAGCGCCAACGAAAATTTATCTTGTACGATAAACTAGTTTTGTCGACGAGTCAAAAACTCGATAAGGATTGAGGTTACGAGAGAGAGACGCCGTCGTGTTCCCGGAGATGTTTGTGTGTCTCGACGAAAAAAAGAGTGATAGTTTATCATGTTTGGAACGAGCACGCGGTGTTCTCGTAGGAGTTCTCCTCTCCACTCTGCGAGAGGAGAATCGTCAGTCAATGAAGAATCTCGATCGATTGGGCTCCTTTCCTCGTCGTCTCTCGTTCCCTACGAAATCGTGTGTTCTCATGGATCCGTGATCGAGATCTCTCACGAAAAAGCCTCCCGCTCGGTGCCGTGTGAGATGCTATCGATCTCTCAACGATCCCGAGAGTCCTCGACACGTATCCGAGCGAAGGACTGGCAAAGAAAAGGTCGAGGCCCCCTCGATTCGACACACGCCGAGCGAATCGGTTGAGCCCTTATTTTCTTCACCACCTCCTCGGCGTACGTCCTGTTAAGCTCTCCGGCGCTCACGGTGTCCCAGCGACAGGTTATTGAGAATACTCTCTTCTCGGAAGATTCGTGGGCTCGGGGCCTCGCGACTCATTCGATAAATTTTCGATCGTACGCTTTCGAACCGGAGCTCCGTTACGTTGCAACCCAGTTTTGCAACCACTTTTACCGATTTCCATTCAAATTAGCTCAATATTTTACTCACACGTGCACTTTTTTTTACATAATTAAACAATCATTGCATATTATTTCGTATTGAAATTTGCACGCGCTTATGAAAATGACTGAAATTAAGCGAACTTCGAAATTTGTACTTTTATTTTTATTCGTTGTGTGATCGTTATCGTTTTTTTGCTTCAATGTATGATAATGGCAGCGGAATACTATAGTTGAAAGAATTTAACAGTACTTTATGAAAGAATATTATTTTTTATGTCTTTGATTTCGAAGAAAACGGCACCACAGTTTGGAATGAGTGACAATTTTTCGGCAAAAATTCAGCAATTTTTCGACAATTAAACAATTAAACAATACATTACGAAATAACAAAATCAATAAAAATAAATATTTATATTTTATTTGTGTTAATTTAATTTAATTTTTAAATTTGATTAATAAAAATTTTTATTTTTATTCATTTGGTCGTGTTTCTATTTTTTTGTTGCTAATCGCAAAAAATTCATGAATAGATGTGGATGTACTTTATATTATTTTCAATTCCTTAGTGAATGAGACCGCGATTCTGACTGAGTGATTGACAATTTTTCAGAATAAATTCGCAGCCGCGTGTTATTGAACACGAAGAAAATTTGCGAGGGATCGAGATTCAGGAAGATCGTGCGTGGGTCTCGAGAAATCCTCGATCTCGATGTGAGTCGCGGCGGGTCCGGAGCTCTCGATGCCTCCCGAAATCCCAGACCGGCAACGCCGTACCGAAGTATGCGCTAATTGGTGCGAGCGGTCTCCCTGTCGAAGAAACAGGTACACGAAATACGCGTAGATTTTAAAATCCGCGAAGTAGGCTTGAGTACACTCTCCTCAAAGATTTCATATTAACTACAATTAAAACTGACAAATTATAAATAATAATTAAATTAATAAAAAATAAAATTCCCCAATTTTCGTTCATATCAATACAAAAACGTATCAATATAAATTTTAAATATAAAAACATTTGAGTAGATAACGTAATTGGAATTCACGAATGTGATCATATGATAATCCATGATCACAAGAATAATCAAAAAATAAAATAAAAACTGAAATTGAAAAATATTGTTTCGTATTAATACAAACGTGTCAATTTACGTATAAAAGTATTTGACATCTGTCGTAGTTATCAGTAAATAATCACAAGCATAAATCCGCAGAGATAATAAACAAATAATTAGTAATTAATTATTGCAAAAAAATAATGAGAATAACAAATGAGAGGTATATAATGATAACGAGGATGAGTTTTGGGCGATACTGTTTAGATTCGTAGGCAAGAAGAGGATTAAAGGAGACTCCGAGGAGAGTAGGTTGCACCGGGAGAATCGAGAAATCCGCGACAGGGACGAGCGACAAGCAAGACTAATACAAGTCTACGATGAAAAGGACGCGGGGTGGACCAAGAGTGACCATTCAGAGGAGGTGGAGAAGGAGAGACGCGACTCCTAGCGAGCTCGGAAGCCCGAACGTTAAATTCCGAGGCCAGGCGACACGGCGGCTCGTTAAAATGCTTCTGGGGGTTTCGGACGCGGGACGCTCGGTTAATTGGTGATTAGCGATTAAAACGAACCGATCCCTCGCGTCCGGTCGCATTGCCGTCCACGATACCCGTAATATCTCCGTCTCTCTCGTTTTCTTTTTCTCCCTCTCTCTCTCCTTTTTTCATTTTTTTCAGGCTCATTTTAACTATTTTTTCATAATTTCTATGTCTTGTAATTAAGAATTATATATTTTAATAATACTCTGATTTCCAATTATACGATGACAAAAATTCAACATCAAATTTTTTTGCATTTTCGGATGAGCAGAAATGATTTTAATTAGAGATATTTTTTGATTAGATTCTTTAAAAATATGTCGAGTCTCTTTTTTAATTTTTTTATTCTTATCGTGACAATTGTTATTTTCATTTCTTGATCCTAATTTTAATTACTTGAATTTTTTTAAACTAGCTATTTTTATATTTTATATTTTTTGTAATTGAAAATTAAATATTTTAATAACAATTTCATTGCAAGTTATACCCGAGATAAATTCGAGATCAAATTTTCTCATTTTTTTAAATGTTTGGATGATTAGAAATGTTTTTCATTATGAATTTTTGTTTCGATTATATCTTTTAGATGTAACAAGTAAGATTCGCTGCGGTTTTTACAATTTATGAAGAAAATTCTAAAAATATATTCACAGCTCCCGTTAACCCAAATATCACGAGTGCATTTCTACGGCGCGGTGTCGACGACAGTCTCGATCCAGCGAGGACGATTATAACTGAGAGAGAATGCGAAGATGGGAAATGAGAGGAAGGAGACGAGAAAACCTTGATCGTGCACACTCCACGATCCCACGACATTATTTTCTACACCGGTTGTCTAAGCCCGAGAAATATTTTACATATACAAAAGGCTATTGTGTCCGTACGGTGCACCGTCGCGAATTCCAAGACGAAAAGAGCAGACGCTCGTTTCTGTGCAATCTGTCACATGTGAAAGCAAAAGAATTAGACACTCTTCTTTACTTTTTTTTGAGTTTTATTTCACTTCTATTTGCTTTTTATTACAATTTATTGGCTTCCAAATACCAAGGTAGAAACGCAAATTTTAAATATTTTTCAACCGATTTTGTATGGAAGGAAAAAAACAAATTTTCACTTTTTTTGCATGCATTTTGATTTTTAATTTCCGTTTTGTGATTGAGGACAAAAGTGAGCTCATTTGCAATTTTTCTCTTACCATTTCACTCGTCATCAACCGGACGCACTTGTAATTGCACGTAACTAGAAACAACGCGTGATGAAGCAAAGAGTTTCTCACTCTCCTCGGGTTCATTTGTAATTTAAATAATTTGTCTCCCTCGTCTGGTGACAGCGAAGTTTTTCGCTCAAGATGCCTATCGCCCTGAATGAGACTTGAAGTTTCGCTCGACGCGACAATTTTCACTTTCTAAAAATAAAACAAGACGTACAAAGAAATTTAAACAGACGTAA
The DNA here is from genome assembly GCA_030522605.1 of Cremastinae sp. B BG-2022a. Classification (NCBI taxonomy): domain Eukaryota; kingdom Metazoa; phylum Arthropoda; class Insecta; order Hymenoptera; family Ichneumonidae; species Cremastinae sp. B BG-2022a. The sequence continues at coordinate 24,084 of JAPYYX010000399.1, read as the reverse complement.
AATTTTATTCAATAAAAACAATTACAATAAAAAATAAAAAATACATAAACAAACAAATTATTGTTAAATATCAAAAAAATATAAACAAAATATTTTTACTAAAAAAAATTATCAACAATAAGAAATGACTTTTATTCCCTCTAGACTGAAAATAATTTTTTTAATAAAAAAATATAATCCGTCAAAGCCCTCTCCCAACCAGGAAGACATCCTGTAGGCAAGGACGGAAAATAGTCAGGATAACGCGTTGAGGATCGGGCATTGTGTAGGAACAGGGGAGAGGAGAGCAAACGAAAAAAAAAAGTACTTATGTATATATGGATAGAAGAGTGAACCGGGTTGTACGGCGTTTGCTCTCGGAGCGAGGTCAGAGGGCGATAGCGGTATTTCTCGCTCTTTCTTTCTCCTCGTAGCTCCGGAATAAAAGAAGAGAGAGAGAGAGAAAGCGGACTCCGAGAGGAAGAGTATCATCGGGAAGATGCCTTAGTTCGGATCCTCAACGGTTGCTCGGACTCCTTCGTGCTTAACACCCGTCACTTCGCCATTCGCATTAAATCCTGCGATTTTATTCACCAGCGAGACGTCGCTCGACTATTTCTCTCGCCGTTACAAAAATTTGTATGCATAATAATAAGTGTAGATATTTTACACAAAGCAACTAGCAGTAAGAAAAATAATGGAAAAAAAAATAAAATAAAAAATTTTACTTGTAAATGAAAGAAATAACTTTTCGTAACAAAATAATTAAAAGACAAATTTAAAAAAACAATTAAAAAACAAATTCGAAAAAAGAACTCTTCGCTCGTAAGTAAAAAAATATTACTTTCATTCGAAATTATCAATTACCCTCGTAAATAATCCCCAGACGAATATCTCCTCAATAATGAACAGAAATACTTTTTTCAACTCATTACTTTTTTCAGCATGAATCTCCCGAGACAACAATCTGGGACTGGCGCGTCTGGAATATTTTTTTCCAATTTTTTGTTCCTCCTTTTTTCATTATCCGAGAGAGTATATGCGAGAGAGACTCCTGGAATTCGCGTAAGATTATGATGACCGCGTGTAGCAGAAATCCGTACGTGCGCGTAAATACGGCGTAATACGTGCACGAATTTTCTCTCCGTGCGAGCTCCACACAGATGTGTATACGCAAAAGGTATATATTCGACGTGTGGTACACGAATCTTATTACGAATTGCGCCGTATACTTATTAATGAGAGCATGAGGGTATACGCGGGAATAAGAGAGAAAAAGATGAGCGGGACGGAGATGGAGTGGAAAAGGAGCAGGGGAGCACAAATATGGGTCTGCCGAGAGTATAAAATAACAGAAGGGGATGCGTGAGCGCTCGCGATGATTCTTAACTTCTTATACGAGTGAATATAGCCCCTTGGTGTATAACTATATACATATAGGAGAGCTCACGGGTTCGTTTTCTCTGTTCCCGGGCTTTCGCTACTTCTCGTGTTTGGTGTCTCGGAAACCGCGGCTTTCCGTATACGCGGCAAGAAACACGAATTATCTCTCGCTGCTGAGAAAGCAGCCGCGGAGCCGCGCGATCCGAAGGACTTGCGGAGGCTGATAATCGCAGCGGACTACAAAAACTTTCTTTGCCCGCACAATATCTCTCTTTCGCCTCTCTTCCTGCGTGCAGGATACACGCGTATATATCCCTCGCCGATCCCGTCCCGAACGAATTACTTTTCCACCGAGATCGGTAACGCCTGGTGCATCCGGTCGCACGATCGACCTCATCCTCGCGCCGCATCTTCTCTCCGGACGAACGTTATTGCCACTACCGTTTGATCCTCGTGTCTCGTTCTCGACATCTTGGTTTTCAATTTATTTTTTCTTTTTGGTTCGCAGATGTCGAAATAGAATTACCGATTTACGTGTTCACTGATTTGGTTAAGTTTGTTTTTATAATTTTTATTGTTTTCTTTGTTCAATTTTCTTTCTCATATTTTTTAAATTTATATGTGTTATTAATTTTGATTTTGAAATTTGGATTCTTTCCTTTGTTAAATTTTTTTTTATTTTTAAACATTTATATTGTTTATGTCTATTGGTATTATTGTTGTTTATTGTTGTTGTCGATTATTGTTGATTATTTGTCTGATTTGAATGATTATTGGCGATTCTGTTATTATGGTTTTTATTTTTTTGTTAAATATTCATTTTTCAATTTCTCAATTTAATTTCTCTTTGTATTTAAAAATTATGTATTTTAATTTTTATTGAATTTATCTAATTTTTGCACTGTCTTATTTCGAATTGATCTTATATACCTCTTTTTTTACATTTATTTTTCCCTCGATTATACAATCGATCAAACAAAATTTACCGTCACTCCGACGAGTTGCATATATGCGTCAGAATGCACGTAGTTACGTTAGTTGCACAGATAAACGTGTGCTGCTTCTTTGTTTTTCTTTTTTTCTTCTCAATTTCGTTGAGAAGAGACCGCGATCTTGGCGAGTTCCACTCGGGGCAATGGGACGAGAGTTAATAATGGTTAGTCACGATATTATTAAATCGAGAGCGTAACTGCGGGCTCAACTGTGTACACGTACTAGCGGAGATAAAAGTATATACTAGTCGGCATTATCGTTATTAGACCCGGCCATACAGTAACCTCAAAAACGAACACATTTCCACTTTCTTCGACTGCTCGTAAACAAAAACTCCTAACCACACGAAATTTAAAAATTACTTCAAAAAACAAAAACATAAAAAAAATTGAAACAAAAATAAAATTTCAAAGAAAAAGAATTTTTCTACTTCCTAACATTTTTAATATTCTGGTATGAAATTTTAATTATAAATCGCATCTATCAAAATTTAAATAATCTTTTTTTATAAAAATCGAATTTTTTGTTATTTTTCATATTCCACTTTTTGAGAATTATTTTAAAATAAGTTATGCAATTTATTTAAAGTCCTGTACAATTTAATATTCTCTAAGTACGTTCATGTTGCACATACTCGTTCTCTTTATATAGATTTTCACGGCGAATATGGGCTACGAGGAACTCACGATCGCAAAAGTTCGATCTATCTCGCGACTTTGCTCTCTTCTCGACCGGCTTTCTCTCGCGGTCCCTCGAATCGGTGGTGGGCGATGATTCCGTCGTCTCGTTATAGCACCGGTAGAGCTCGCGATGCAAGAATCATCGCAATTTTCCCATCACTAATTTGTATTGCGGAAGAAAAGAAAAAATAAAACATTGCGTGTATGTACATCGAAGAAATCATTCGATTATTTCCGTCATCCATGTTAACGTCTTTTCCTGCAACTATGAGTGAAATTGCACTTTCAACGGATAAATTCATTTGAATAAGAAAACGAAGAAAAAATATTTCGGATGTAATTTTCATTGTTTGTTAATTTGACGTAATAAATAGAGAAATTCGATGCAATTTTTGAGTGAAATTGCATTTGGACGAAGAAATTAATTTGAATAAGAAAATGAAGAAAAAATATTTCGAATATAATTTTCTTTGTTTCTTAATTTGACGTAATGAATAGAGAAATTCGATGCAATTTTTGAGTAAAATTGCACTTCGACGAAGCAATAAATTTGAATAAGAAAACGAAGAAAAAATATTTCGGATATAATTTTCATTGTTTGTTAATTTGACGTAATAAATAGAGAAATTCGATGCAACTTTTGAGTAAAATTGCACTTCGACGAAGAAAGTAATTTGAATAAGAAAACGAAGAAAAATTATTTCGAATATAATTTTCTTTGTTTGCTCATTTCACGTAATAAATAGAGAGAGAAATTCGATGCAACTTTTGAGTAAAAATTGCACTTCAACGACTCTGGAGCAGATTAATTTAAATAAGAAAACAAATTTCTTCGGCTATAAACCTTCAAATGGTTTTCTCATTTGACGTAAAATAAATAGAGAAATTCAATACAGCTTTTGAGTAAAAATTGCACTTCAACGACTCTGAAGCAGATTAATTTAAATAACAGAACAAATAAATCGTTTCGAATATTATTTCTGAATGGTTTGCCCATTTGACGTAATAAATAGACATAGAAATTCTAGTCCCGAGGTTCGAGAGATGTCTCAGACTCGTCCGCCCGAGATTGAATCGTTTCGCGGAGAAAAATGAAAAAGATCGATGCTCCTGCAGGACCCAAATTGCATGTGGCGAAGACTTTGTACAGCATCGAGAATAGCAAGAAGATTGGAAAAAGGGTGAGAACGAAAGCAGCGAGAGAGTAAAAGAAAATCGAAGAAAAAGAGCGTAATCGAAGTGACTGGTAAACAGTCGTCGGTGTCTTCTCGCTGGGGCTCGGAGAGATTCTGGATAGGGAAGTATTTTCGCGTCGCGAGATCGTAAAAATGGAAATCGGCGGAATATAGCAGGGAGATACCTCGAGAGGGAGCGAGACGGAGAGAGACGGAGAGAGAACGAGAGGAAGAAAAAAAAATTTAAAAAAAAACAAAAAACAAAAAAAAAGAAAATAAAAAGAGAGGCGGTTGGTACAACGAGAAGCGCGAGTGTAACGAGGATTGTGATCAGCTGGACGGATGGGCGAACAGACAGGCGAGAGTCGGTCCGTCCGTCGTGCACGCTCTTATGCTCGGGAGCAACGAGAAGGCCTTAGGTGAAACCTGTGCACACCAGAGTGGAGAAATGAAGAAAAAGGCACGGAAAGAAAACGAGAGGGGGAGAGAGAGCGGATGAGCAATCGAGACGGGAAGATATTTCAAGAGAGCAAAAGGATAAAATGAGAGAGGGAGTTTTGCAAAAAGTTGAAAAAAAAAAGCGGCATGTAACTACGTGGAAGTGGAAGAGAAGAAAAAAAGAGGGAGAGAGTGAGAGAGAGAGAGAGAGAGAGAGAGAGAGAGAGAAACGAGATGGGGGAGAAGAAGAAAACGGAGGCACGGGAGGCAAGCGCGAGGGAGTGGACGAAGCTGAGGTCGCGACCCTAAGCCCCAAGGAGAGAAGGAAGAAGAAGATGGAGGCCTCGAGGCGGCTGTTGCAGCAGGCGGCAGCCGCGGCAATAGCCTCTATACTTCGTAGCGAACGTTCGAGGACTAGCAGCAACACGGTGAAAGCCCGAAGGCGATTCTCCCGTGACCATCAGCGGCCCGAGGGCTCTCCGCGCCCAGCAGCCACGAGAAGCCTTCGAGACATCGAGAAAGAGATGAGAGAAAGAAAGAGAGAGAAGGAGAGAGAGAAAGAGAGAGAGGGAGAGAGAGCTGAAGAGAGAAAAAGAGAAAGAAGGAGACCGACGCCGGCAGGGGGAGGAATAATGAAACTCTTTCCCAACATCCTCACCTTAGTTTTTTTTTCCTCTCCATTGCGATTCTGACTCCTCCCTCTCCGAAATATGACGAAAATGAAAACCGATCTCTCTGTCATTCAGTTGCGAGAAATCGAGTTTGCGAGTCGAGAAAAAAATTGAGGGATATCTCAATTGTCATTCGAAGCCTATTATTTGTTTGAATATTTTATTTTTTTTATTTTCATTTTTTATACGTGGTATTTTTTATCTTCTCATGCACGTCACTTTATAATTTTTACATGAAATTTTCAAAAAGTGATTCACAAAAAAAGCAAAAAATAGCTAAAATAGAAAATTTCCGATTCAGTTTTTTAAAAATATATTTATTTTAACATTTTTAATTATATATTTTTTGTAAATTAATTGCTTAATGTTATTTAATAAATAGAATTTCTGTCCTAAGTACCAAAATTTAGTTTTGATTTTCGATAGTTTAAGGGGAATGAATACATATTGGATACCACTTTCATTTTTTTCACTGACACTGGAATCTGCTGGTGAAGAATACATTTATTTTGGGGGAGGAGAGACGACCCGGGCCCCAGGGCCCGTAGCCACGAGGTTGCCCTCGGGGTTTCGCGACGCCGTGAGGATTTATCCCGAGGGCTTCCTCTCATTTACTCACAATGAAATCATAACAATTTTGCTTAACATACAATGAACCGAATTGAGACAAATTTATTGACTACTTTTTAAGAGCTCACTCCCTATATCATGAATAATAAATTATTTTTACATGTAACATGAAAATTAAAAATTAAAAAATTGAAAAATGATTACATGCAATGTTTTATTTAATATTAATTAAATATTCTTTAAAAATTTGCTCCAAAAAAAAAGATTTAAAATCAAAGTAACACGATTGAGCGTTCGAAAGACCGTTCACAGGAAGGTCCATCGGGAACTTAGCAAAAGGATTTGTCGTGAGGGTTGATAGGGTCTCTCGAATGTGGCGTCTCGGTCAAGGATGAAACGGTTGTATATTGCCGGGCTATATTTCGTGTCTCTCTCGGGGCTCTCGTCGATCGAACGATAATTGGATAGATTACGCGGAACCTCCTCCAAGTTAGCGATAACATCGCCTCCGTACGATACGCGTAAGAGACCCTTCTATGTTTTATGGGTTGTAGCGCGCCAGGGACCCCCTTGACTCCTTTTGTGCACTTTTTAAATGTCTATGGACTTTTCGACTCAACCTCTCGGTTTTTTTTTCTATCTAAATGCGAACTTTGTCTCATCTAGCGCGGATTTGAATGACGATGAATGATTTTAAGTAGATAAATGAAATTTAAAACTATAATGTAACTTTTTTAGCAAACGAAAAATTGTAATGTTGATTTTTTAAAATATATGTTAGTCGAAAACTGATTCAGAATTTTTCCAAGTAAAAAATTTGTATTGCCTTCTAATTAGAAGGTTAATTTGAAAATAATTGGAAGAAAAAAATTTGGAAATATTTTTTACCACGTTTTTTTATCAACTTACTTTTTTTAATTTTATTTTTAAAATAAGTAAATTTGAATAATGTAAAATTAACCATATTTTATAGTTAAAGAGTAGAATCAGATCATGATAGAAACGATAAGCCTTTGACAGTTGATATAAATATCAATTGTTGTAATTGTAAAAAGTGTGACAGTTAAATAAATAAAAATGACTGTAGATGACTCAATCTGATTTATTCTGCCATTAAAATAAAAACTTCGTCTGATCTGATGAGTATTTGAATATCAATGATTCTTAATTAATTGAATTTGAAATTAATCTAATTTTATCATAAAAAAATAGCCTATCAAATTTTTAAAATTTCCAAAACGAAACCGGATTCCCAATATTCTAAAAATAAAAAATCTACATTTCGTCTGTATGTAATTTAAAAATAAACAAAGTTAAACGATGAAAAATCGACTCTAATTATAGAATAGAATAAGATCGTGATAGGAAGATAAAGCCTTCATTATCGATACAGATATAAACATTGTAATCAAAAAGAGTGAAAATAAACAACAAAAAACGATACCTACAGGTATAATGAAACGATTATTCGTAATTATCGAATGAATATTACGAGATCGTGATAAAAACTCGGAATTGTTATTATCAATAGAAGTAACGAGGGTCCGTGATTACTCATCATTATCGTGAGGATAATTGGTGATTACGATGGGGAGAGCCGGGTATAGGAGAGAGCGGAGTATAAAAAGAGAGAAAAAAAGATCGATCTGGTCGAGGCTCGAGAGTGCGAACGGGACTCGCGATCGGCACGGAGCGCGGGGAGGGACACTTTTCAGGAGTGTCACCTCCGGATAATAAACGAGGCCCGCCCGCTTCTCCAAGAGCAATGGAGACGTACCGATCGAAACACACAGCGTCCAACCGCGCTCGAAACTATCGCGGCCGGTATATAAAACTTTGATAAAAACAGCGAAAGACCGATACAGAGGAGAGAGAAAGAGAAAGAAAAAAAAAGATCGGCGAGGCGAAAAAAGAGAGAAAAAAAAGGATCAATAGAGCGAGGATAAAAAGAGTGAAAAAGAGAGCGAGAGAAAAGAGCCCGCCGGCAGAAGGAGCCTCGGGGTTCTGTGGGAAAATGATCTCCGAGCGAAAGAAGGCTAGGCAACGCGCGCTCGCCCGAGAGCCACGGTATAAAAAGCGTAAAACCAGCGATTAAGCGCTTCGCGCACGCCCTTCCTCTCTCTCTCTCTTTTTCTCCCTGTATCTCTATATTTATATATTGTTTTTCATCTATATACAATATAGATGTATATATGTATATGTATATAGATATGTATATAGATATGTATATCTGTATGTAGAGTTCTTATGGATGTCTTCCATTCTCTTTTTGCGAGAAAATCACCGAGAGAGAAAGCCTCACGCGATTTTCTCTCGCGCATCTTTAAGTCATCAAGTATATCGATCCCTCGGAGAGTCGTTAATATGCGTAAAATTAGCCACGTATCGAGCATGTGGAAGCATTTCGCTCTCCAGTCACCTAGTAATCACCTTTCGTATATACGTATACGCGATGTTTTTCTTTTATTTTTCTTCGTGCTTGCAAAATCTCTTGCCTTTGTTGAGCGAATGTAAAGCGAGAAGAGTAATTTTCTGTCTCCAGGTTTTTATGCAGATTATTTAGTATCCAAAGTTTAAGAATAATCTTTCGAGGAATGAATAATTTTACTCGTTAAAATTAAATTTTATTTATTTTCGTTTTAAGATGGAAGAGTCGAAATTATATTAATATTTTGTTGTGGTGAGAACATTTGTCATTGTGTCAGAGCCGGCTAATTTAATTTAATTTTAAATCATTTGCACTTGGATATGAAGACAGCGTGCTGAAAATGAAGTATTGCGATGTAAATTCAATCAACGTGAATTTAATATTTTGCCATTATATTCATTCTTTTTATGAATCGTGTTCTATGTGTAGGAGAATATGTATTAATTTTATTTTAATAGATTTGAAGCACATGACACAATATAACAATGATTTTTATTTATATTAATTTTTTTATCACCTAATAAAACTTCACTGAGATGAGAATGAGAGGAGAAAACTCGATATGGATTGAAGCAACGTAAAAATAATGATGTTGCCATTTATTAATTTTGATAAAATTTAAAAATGAAAATGATGAAATTTAACTAAATGACAAAATATAACAATTGTTAGTGGAATTATTTAAATAAACGAAAGAATGCGATTTATTTTTATCGCGGATGCAACTTCACTCAAAACAGGAAGAGGAAAGTGATGCCGTGAGGTGAGCAATGGCAAGAAGTGACAGAGAGAAAATCCGGTGTCGTTTCGCGTGAGTGAGAGATTGAATCGTTTCGTAAGGGGAAGCCGCGCGCACAGCGCTCGCTCGAAGATCGTCCGGGGAAAGGACGCGCGTTACCGAACGAGCGATCAGAGGAAACGCGTGTTTCTCTCACCGAGGGATGTGGATAAAAGTGGTGCTCGTCGAGCGGCAAAAAGATACGGTTGGAAGAGAGGATGAGACGAAGTGGTGAACCGGGTAGCAAGAAACCAAGAGAAAAGACACCCGAACAGACGTGCCTGGTTTGTAAGCCAGCACACTGTAACGAGGATCATGATCGTACTCAATGCGAACGGACGGACGCGAGTTTCGAAACGTGTTCTACGATGTGATTGGAAAATCGGAAAAAAATATATTAAACCTTGAACGAAAAATTGAACTTTTTTACTTTTCTATCGCGTCGTAACGTTTTCGATAAAAAAATTTCAATGGATGACGAGAAAAGAAAATCATAAAATAATTTTTATCAGCTGGGCATTTCGAAAATTCTTGTAAATTTTCTCGCTTTTTTTCTTTCCGATCACAAAACAGATAAATACGAATTTAGAAAAATTTCTAGGGTGTGATATGACAATAGATAAAAAAATTAACCCTATTGCGAAAAATCGGTTTTTTCACTTTCCAAAATCATATCGCGCAATATATTTATACCCAATAAAATACTCAATAAAAAATTTTCTAAGGATTTCAAAAAAGTCGTTAAATAATTTTTATCAGTTCAAAATATTACAAACATCTTGAGAATTTATTTTACAATTTTCCTTTCTGATCGTAAAAATGCACAAAATTCTATTCGGGAAAATAAATACTTGGGAATTGCTGTATCGAATGGACCTTTGGTATCGAGTATATTCGTAAAAAAGGAGTACAAGGGTGTGAGATTGAGAAAAGAGAGAGGAGTCAGGTAAGGACGATAACAAAATGTAATCATCGTGTGTACAGAAAAGTAGTATCGGTAAGAGGAGGGGTACGGAACATCGTCGAGCAATAAATTAAAACTAGGAGAAACGGAGCTATTAGCGTGCCATTAGTGAGACCGACCATGCGTGACCCTCAGCTCGTACTGTACCACCGCATTTTCCCCTCACCTGAGCCTATACATATATTTGCAGTAACTCTTATTTCATTCTCGAAGTAGAAGAGGCTTCGCGTTTCGATACTATGAACCCGTCCATGCGTTATTTCATGTAAAATCACTCAGCTGTTGTGCGCAAGCATTTCTGAACTATAGTCAGAGTCGAAAATTACCAACAAATAGAAAAAATAAATAAATCATTTTCAATCTATCGTAATATACGAAATTTATTTTTTTATAATTAAAATATAACATTTAAAATAAGAATAGAAAATTAATTAAAATACAATGATTAATTTTAGTTTCAGAATTTTGAGGTGTATCGAAATTAAATTAACAAAAGCTGAAATTAAAATGAACAATAAGGGAGCATGGACTACCTTGAACAAATAATTACAGACACGCGCACTTTTTATTATTGAACTACGAACAATTATTATTACCACTATAAAATAACAATAAAAAAGTTTACACTTTCCTCGTAAAAAAATTGTAAAAAATGTTGTTAAAAATATATAGACTTCCCACGACCATTAAATCGTCATGGAAAATGTTTTCTCAACTTTCCATACGTAAAGTGTATCAATTATCCTTTGCCCCGATGAATTCACAGTAAACAACCGAAGAGGCAATTCAGTATTAATTTGCATAATGATTCGCCTATTTCACTGCCATTATCTGGGAGGTTAATTTTAATTTTGAGGTTCTAGTTTAAAAAAGAAACGCTCGTAATTCTTCACTCGTAATTTTATTCGAGAGGGGAATCGAAAGGGCTGCAGCGGTGAGAAAGCGATATGTAAATAAGGAATGTAGACTGATTCATTGATTCGGTGAGAAGTCGAAAAAAAAACCAACAGAGTATTTGGTAGCAGGCGCATTCCTAAGTATAAACATTCCATACTGCGTATTCTACAGAAATAAATTTTAACAATAGAGAAACAAATTCGTGAGAAAATTCTAGATCGAGAACTATTTGAGGGTTTTGAAATCCCATCAGCAATACTGGAGGAATCCACGAATCGAATTTTTAACCAAATTGGATGACATTTGACGCCATGACACCTGGCGACAAAAAGCTGAACTATCGCAAAGGTGCAAATTGTATGAGAATCCACAATTTTTATAACTCAAATTAATTATGTAAATTTATTATTATTAAACTTATTATAATAAAAACTTCGCCTCCATGTCTTCAGTAAGCGATATTTAGCTTACAATTATAGTCCCGTGACTCACGTTTGACGCTCGATAACTCATCACCGATGAATCACGTAGAAAAATGCCTGGGAACTTCTCGTCTCGATATTTAATCGAGAATCCGATTTTCTTGGTTTATCCCCAGCGAATATCGAGACACCCTGTACAAAAGGCTCGTATGAAGGAATGATGTCCTGGTGAACCGAACCGCAGGACTCTTGAACTTACTACGTGAGACGCCGGGATATATTATGAAGGCTCGCGAGGATTCTTCTCTCTATGGAGCACGGGGCATATTCTCGTAGGAGAGCAATAAACGAGCCGAGAGCACGCTCCGGTACTTTCCCGTAAGGAATGGCCGGCGACTGTGGGTGTCCCGATGCCGGAAGCTACGCCCCGATAAATTCTCTCAAACGAAACAGAAATCGTGAAGATTTAGAAGATACGCTTCCAAACGAATATAATTATAATCACGCCCTGTTCGCAATTATCCTCCTTGTTCCTCGTATCTCTCTCGATACCGATAAATACTCCGGAGAATTAAAAAATAAATAAACGGAAGATAAAAGCATGCTCGCTCGCTGCTCCCCACCGTTAGATGATTAACGAACAGGAAGAGGACTTTGTCAGAATTCTAATTTATATCAAAAGACTCTGATCTGAAAAGTTCTCGAACGAAAACGTAAAAGAAGAAAAAAAAACGTGCACCGCGGGGTCAGAAAAATGTCAAATATTTTTTTATGGATCAGTTATGGAATTTTTCGAAAATAATTAGTTCTTCGAGGCTATCGAATTCGAGTGGAACGCTTCGAAAGGATCGGAAAGGATCGAAGAGAGAGGAGAGGGTTGAGAGAAGCGGTCAGTCTCATCTCGCGAGAGCTCTTCTCGCAAGGGCGTACAAGATCGATACATCATGGGCCACGACGGGGGGCACCCTCTCGATAGCATCTCTTAGTTGGTATCCTCTCTCCTCGTGAAATAGACGTGTAAAGATACCAAGATCGTGGAGTGAAGGAAAGAACGAGAGAGAGAGAGGGAATGGATGAAGGTGCGAGTACGAGAAAATAGGAAGAATATAAGACCGCGTCATTATATTCGTACCTTCATATCCATATCCGTTCAATACTACCGGTCACGTGTATAAATACGTTTGTACAGGGTGTCCAAGAACTCGATACGAAAAAATTGATTACGAGAATTTATGATGGTTAAAATATAACAGAGTTGATCTTGGCCCTTAGAAACGTGAGAAAATAAATTTGTTACGAATTTTACATTAAATTTTACGCAGAGGAATTGAGTAGTCTTTATAATAATAACTGTAAATGCTCATCCGAGATCCTGTGTGCATAAATTTATTTGAAAAATACAATATTCGAATGTGAAAGTTCAAAATTTTTGTACGATCGAAAATAAATGTGTGTACATCTATAAAAAAATCACTGGATGATCCGGATGATAGATTTAGAATATTTTAATGATAAAAAATTTCCCGATCCAGATATTAATGTAAATTTATTCAGATAAATATTTACTCGTCAATCAAATTAATTGCAGTGATTATGAATCCCAGTGGAGGTTGACGTTAGTAAATAAATCATTCTTCGCTGCGAGATTACGTATCTGAACCATTTTTTCACGATTCGACGATTTTTCATGAATAATCGAATAGTCATTTTGATTCTCAATCGTGATGGACAGAGATAAAAGATTGATAAGAGATTGGTACGGCGAATATGCAGCGGGTATATACAGCACGGTGAGGGTAGAAAATACGAAGGGAGAAATATATTGCCAACGAATTCGAGAATGCGAGACACGTGTATTAATTTTTCGCGGACTGCTCGTAAAGCGTGCTCGAACGATTATAGTGTAGATATAACATTGGATGTATATGCAAAAATATGTGCGAGAGAGATGAAAAATCCGGGTATAAAAATGGCAAATCCTTCGACGAGAAGGAAGGAAGAGATCGTATATGCACACCGCAGTTGGTATAACACAGTTTCGAGGTGGACAGGTACACGCCATCCTCGTCTCCCGATGACTTCGCAAGAGAACGAGCCGTACACGCGAGAAACCGCCGGAGAAAGCAAAAGAGAAGCGAAGAAGCTCCGGAGAAGAGAGGAGTAAAAAAAGCAACGAGGATGCTCGAGAGAGACTTTGGCGATCGCAAGAAGAAGAAGAAGAAGAAAGAGAGAAACGAAGAAAAATCTCAAAGGTAATAATGAAGCTTTTTTTTTAAAATGCACTTGTCTCGAGCACATTTTTTTCTGATATCAAGATGCATACAAGTACCTTAAACTGAGCGTCACAATTATTTGTGGCTCTTAAAAAATTCAAGGGATGCGTTGTGATGCATTTTTAATTTGAAAGTGTGCAACAGGACTCCATTAATTTTTTTCCGGAATTAGACGTTAGTCGAGATTATTTTTTCAATTTTATTTAGATTTGAAGTAATTAAATTTTTAATTCAAAGTTTTAAAAAGTGCATATAAAATTAATGTACAGTAGAGAAATGAAAAATTTAGAATATTTCTGAGGGTGAGATTTTACCGCATCTTGAAAAATTTCATAAAAATAAACGCGCACGTGGACATTGCCGATCGTTTGACGATATAATGCATGCAGAGAGCCTTAATTATCGGTCCGCGAGGATTTATAGCGAAAAAGTAGAGCGTAGGGAGGATAAATTGTGGGAGGAGAAGGAGAAGGGAGATACAGAGGGGGGAGAGAGAGGGGAATGTGAGGAATTTATCGAGACGGATGAAGCGAAGCGAGAGGACTCGAGGAACCGAAGGAGAGAGAAAAATGCATGCACACGAAATCATCATTTCACTTGGCTCCTGGTGTGTCCCGTTTCACATGGTTCTTTGCAGCCTCTTTTAAGTTTTACGATACCAATTACCGAGCGCTGCTGTGCTTACGGGTTCGAGAGGAAAAGAGAGAGAGAGAGAGGCAGAGAGGGGAAAATGGGAAGAAGAGTCGAGAGCGAGCCCAGAGGCGATCGCGGGACTCCCGTCGCTCTCGTAGTAGTTGCTCGCGAACTCGCGAGAGACTCACCAACACGGGCCAACGAAGCTGGCAACAGTTCCGTTATGCACTGTACGAGAGACGAGACGAGTTGTCTCTTTTCCTCGATCCCTCTCGCTCTTGTTCCCCGTCTCACGATCGACGCTCGCGGAATCGAAAAGACCCGCCGAGCACCGCCAATCTTCCACTTGTTTTTCCTCTCGCGAACGAGCGGGCCAAACTGTTCGACGTATCGATATTCTCATCTCCGCGGCTATGAAATTGACACGGAAGAAACGAGGAAACGTTCAATTTGCGAGAGGCTATCGAAAATCACAGGGGGATGCATCCTTCCTCCGAAGAAAAAGTTTCGCATTTATTTCAATCGATTCGAACCTCTCGCGTTTCTTGCATATGATTTTTTTAACTATGTTTTTACTGCATTTTTAATTTACTTTTTTAAAATCAATAATGATCGAATTATTTTTCATACGTTGAAAAATAATTTCCTCAGAAATAACTTTGCATTTATATCGCTCGACTCTATAATCACGTATGTTCCATTGAAACCGTTTTTTAATTTGTAAAAAAAATAATCTTTTTCCGAATATTATTAATTAATTTTTTTTGGTATATTTAACAACATTGGGAACAATGCAGACCCTGTACGCGTTCGCTCGACTCTATAATCGCGTATGTTCCATTGAAACCGTTTTTTAATTTGTAAAAAAAAATAATCTTTTTCCGAATATTATTAATTAATTTTTCTGGTATATGTAAAAACATTGAGAACAATGCAGACCCTATACGTGTTCGTTTTTTCTTTTTTTATAGTTAAAGTCATACAGCCATCTATTCATATTATTCGTGATCAAATTAGCACCTAATCATAATTACAAATTAGGCTCCTTCAATTTTTTTTAATATAGTTCAATCATTCATTCGTCCATTTATTCATCCATTCGTGCGATAATTCACTAATTCATTAATCACGCTATTCCTAGAACCAAAAACGTAATCAGTAACCTATCAAAATCGTGAGTGAGCAACTTCAATGAATTTTTTACTAGCGGCTTCAATGTCTTTTTTTAATGTAGGAAGGATTAAAAATTAGAATCGCGTTAATCGGATACCTGAGTTCTTATTAAAATAGCTCATATAAATCACAACTAAAGATTACTTCAGTCATTTATTTATAACATGAAATAATTTTTGTTTATCATAACGAACCAAAAAATGTGAACATTTCACCGTGACACACATCCAATTTTCGTTTTGAACAGTGAATGGAGGTTCACCCTTGGAACAATCTCCGATGCACGAAAGTCTGCCATCGAGATATTACAAAATTGTATTCCCGTCGTAGCCAGTATATTTCGTAGCGGGAGATAATAAAAGCTATTTGCACTCGGGGCACGACCGACACGACCCAAAACTTCGAGCCACATATAACACTTTTGCTTCCTCCTGGACTGGTAATAAAGTCTCTCACGATCTTGGTCCTCGCCTGCCCCTTTCCTCGCTCTCACCCTCATTGCGTTCTTCTGCATCGCGGTCTCTCCCTCGTTCATAACTTTAATAATTTCGAAACGAGAGCTCCCAACAGACCGATCGCGAGAGAAGTTGCTTTGATTCGACGATGGAGGCCTGATCGGCTTGTTCTTTCGAAATCGAGATCTCCTCGTTTTTCTCTCGAGCCGGTCCACAGACGGACGGGTCGTAACCCCTGGCCAACAGCAGCCGAGCGCAACAACCACCTGAGATCGCTTCATATTTACTCTTTTTATGTGCAAAATACGGTATGCCGGGTCAGCCAGTCGAAGCGAGTTCATAAAATGGTTGAAAAATCGCATTCATTTGTCCATAAATTAAAATGTCTCAATATTATATAGAATTCCACGTATTAAATTAACAAATCAAATCTAGTTCATGAAATTAAAAAATTTGGTGTCCATCAATTTAGGAGGTTTATGCGTTACTTGCGATTCAAAAACGCGACTGAATTGATTTGATTTTTGGGTCATCAATAAAATAGTGGAAGTTCATTATTTTAATTTTACAAATTATTGAAGACGGAGTACTTTACTAATCTTTTATTATTAGGTGAAGTTCAAATACTAACAAACTCCAAATACTTCCGTAATAGGGCTGCGAAAAAATATGGCAATAGCGTTCGTCTTCATATTCATATAGCTAGAGTCAGCCATTTCATGCAGTATTCCCAAATTTCCATTGTAATATCTCTGTAGTAGAAAATTGTTACATCCCACCCTGTTGTTTAGTAATAGGGAATATAACTTAAGAACAATCACAACTAAGAAAGTTACTGAATGTAACATCAATATATTTAACATTCAACATGTAGTACAGAATTCCACATGTCAAATTAACAAATACAACGCAGCTCATAAAATAATGAAAAAGTATTGCTTCCATTTATTCAATGGCCTTCGTTTGTCCATCAATTAAAATACATATGTAATGTCCTGACTAAAAAAGAAAGTTTCGAAAAGAAGCACGCCCTGGTTGAAAAGCATTCAAGAGGCATCGATCATTGATTTATTAAAAGGGTCAGCGATGAGAAATATTTGAAATTCCTACTTACTTCGTGGCTGCTTAAAACTTCGACGAAACGCCTACAATTAATATTTGACTTCACAACGCCCGTTATGTTTGTTTATGAAATCATTGGATCCATGATGTTCCATTTAAAATGGAATGCATTACAAGCTCCACCGCTGTCCATCTTTCGCTTCCAACTCGAAGCTGTCTTGCACTCTCTTTCTCAACCGCTTCAGGGCCTTTCGAACTGATCTCGATAGAGCACAGAAGCCAAGAACGGCCGGAACGAGCCATACAAATATTGAAAAGCTTACTCCGAGTCTTCATTATCCAACTCAAATGCTTCTGAGTTGATGAAACGGTTTGTCCTGATTACATAATATTGTTTCAGTAACTTCATAGCCGAACACAACCAGTAATATCAAAATATTAAACAATTAGCAACATTCTGACATCATTTTCTATTGGGATCTGACATCAGGGCAGCATATGGTCAAAATAACGATAACAAGGGTGCAATGATAATTATAATATTTGTAAACGGATTCCTATTGAATCTACATCTTTGCATCAATTCGGCTTTCTGTCACCTGATGTCATGGCATCGTATATCAGATCCCAGTAAGGAAATCAATGCCTACTCCAGGGTACTAACAGAGCATTTAGATGAAATGCTTGATGAGAATCGTACTTTTGATTTGTACGAATAACGTTGACACGGTCATGCAAAATGGGGTTGAAGGAAAAACGCTTAATGACATATCCGAAGAACTCAATGAAGAAGTAGTGGGTGAGCAGATGCTGTACATGATTCGAGGGCGGCTTATTTGGTAAAAGGTGTCTCACATATGGGCGACTGCCGAGGTATTTGCAAAGAAGCGAGGGAGAGCGAAAGGCTCGCGCACGAGATCACCACCTGTGTGTATAAAACACTGGCTCTCCAGTATTTATACATCCAAGTACATCTATACAAGAGACCGAGAGAATTCTTCTAAAGCCAAGAGCGTATGCCGAATCTCTCGCGATCGAGAAACCGGTATTCAAACATCACACCGATATGCATACACGTGCACAGGCGTCTATACAAGGTGTCCGAGCAACGAATGCCAATAATGAAGGAACAGATTCGTGACGAAATTTTCAGCTTAAAAGTCTTTAGATGTTTTTTAGTCCAAAAAAGCCTGAAGATTTATGCACAAAAATTGTTACCCAAAAGGAAAAAATGCAACGTTGCAATAGGTCGCAATCATGTGATTCGCACCCGTTTTAATGGTTTGCATTTAATGTTTGGTCGGCACTGCTGCATTCTATCGAAAAGTGCCTTGACTTTTCATTTCAAAATTTCATCAAGGATCTAAATGCCATAGTGTTGAGGGTGTTGCATGAATGACATACATAGATTTTTACATTTTCTGTAGGGTACAACTGTATGATATTTTATTTGTTTACTGTTCCAAAACGAGAAGAGTTTTATTAAAATCACAATGACACTAAAGATCATACATAAGTAATACCGTTTAGCAAAATAATACAACACGTACGATTGAACCTATTTAATGGATTGAAGGTTGTTTGAGCTTAGGACAGGACATTTTTTATATATAAAACGGACTCGGCGCTTTTGTATTCTAACCGCTAGTTTTATGATCAACAGAATGATTGCGAACGGAATTGATTTTCAGAATCATCAAAAAACTACGAATTCCAGTTCTAAGTTTTAAAATTTTTTATTTGTATCCTGGTACCCATATCTCTCGTTACCTCTTTTTCTCGAGTCTCACCGCAAGTTTCGACCTCATTGGCAATGGCAGACTACACGTTTATATACTTCTAAACCACATAAGTTTATACTGCATCATCAATAACAGAAATTGAAATGAATTTTTCGAATTTGTTCATTCTAGCGAGAATAAATATTTGCAATGAATTATAGGAATTGGATTTCATGGAAGTTGTAGTCACTTCGTAAACATTCTGGTATACCGAAATGGAAGTTTTTATGGAATATAAAAACTTGGCCGCATAATTTTTACTGGTGTTTTATTTGAGAGGTTGAGGTGTGTTTTGACGATTTCACGGTATCGAAAATGGCTAAATGAAAATAAATCGTTGACGATGAGTGGGAAAAAATTAATTCTCCATTGAAAAATGTTTACCTTCATTCTCTGAAAAGTTCAACACGTATCGAGAATTTAAAAAATGGATAAGGGATACAGTTAACCACGCTTGGTCTTATCGACTACCGACTCCGATAAGTGCAATTAATAAGAGATCTCCTTTCTCTCTTTCACTTTCCGGTATAGATCTTCTCTCTAGTTTCTTTCCTCGGCGTCTATTCCACCTCGTTCCAAGTGGATTTATTAATTGTCTCTCGATGTTTCCTCGAATACTCTCTTATCCTTTTCTCTCCAGAGGATAAGAGAGAGAGAGAAAGACGGAGGAGAAGGATGGGAAATTGACCTGGCCTTAGTCAACCGCAAGATCGGCCAGTTATAAGAGAAAAAGAGACGCGATCGCACTCCATACATTCTCACCGTGGAACCCGCTCACGGATCCCTCGAGCACACCCCGAGCAACCTTCTTTCAGAACTGGCGTTTCGTTTCTCTTGGT
Source organism: Cremastinae sp. B BG-2022a (assembly GCA_030522605.1). NCBI lineage: Eukaryota > Metazoa > Arthropoda > Insecta > Hymenoptera > Ichneumonidae > Cremastinae sp. B BG-2022a. The sequence goes on along the minus strand of JAPYYX010000399.1, from coordinate 4,490 downwards.
TGGCTCCCGCGAGAGAGGAACGAAAAGTCTCTCTCGTTTGCGAATTCCTTTAGATTCCTTTCTGTCTGTACGTCTTTCTCTCTCGCTCTTTATTTTTATTTCTCTCTTTCCCTGCCACTCCGCCGATCCGATCTCTCTTTAACGATCCTTCCAAAACTTTATCCACGTTTTTCGATTGAATGTGTGCGACCCGGGCGTCTATTTGTATACGAATACAATGTAACAAAATCCACAGAAGCGTCCTGCAAGACAGAGACGCAAATTCTATGTTCCCGACATTTCTCGGATCGCGCCGAATCCTTTGAATTCTTTTCCCCACACCGGCGCGCACGTTTTGTTCCCTTCCGATGCGAGAATATCCCCGACCGACTACCGCCGGAATTAATGATCGGCGTTATTGAAAAAATGTTTATTTATCAATTGCAATTTTCTTCAATAGCCTTGGCAGTGCGCATAACGCGCTTTGTACCGACAGTGATCAATTACAATTATAAATTATCGAACCGACAAGTGGAACGATACCGGGCGATCAATATCGATCGAAAGGATGCCTGAAATTTTTATTTTGTACTTTGAAAAGTTTTTTTTTTGAGAAAAAATGATGTGCATCCGATACACCAGTTGGTTCTATCTTTTTCACATCGGGAATTAATGGATCGTCTGATTCGATATGAATTTATTGATATTATCAAACTTCTGTTTCTCCGTGGAACTGAAGAATACTACAAATAAAAAAGTACTTCAGTTTTGTAATTTATAACTTTATTGGATAATTTAACTTGTATTTAGTATCCTAGCCTCTAGAACATACCGGTTTTTAAATTTATGCGCAGGAGATATATAATTATATAATTTACGATTTATAAGAATCGTAGTCGACGATAACAATAAATGTTGGTGATTAATGGATATTTTGTTATTATAAAATTATACGATAAACTTCAAATTGATGCAATTTAGCATAAGTATTTTTTTCTGCAACTCGTTAAAAAAAAAGATTAAATGTTCTCAGATGCTACAAAATTTTATAAATATGTAATAATTCACGTAAATTTTTTGCATGCAATTAAAAAAGAAAAAATAATGTAAAAAAAGTCATCATCGCACGGTTAGAAAATTACGTTTCCATCTTCCGTGATATATTGTAATATTCATTTATTATAATAATATAACGAATGTGATTGCGCGTAGGGCGCGATCCCGAGCGTGAGTGAGGCTTAAACAGGTTTTTCGTTCATTTCGACAACTCGTACGACAACTTGTCCTCGAATTTGCACACTTGTGCGATTTTTTCATCTCGATATTAAAAATACTCGAGATATACGAATACACGAATACTTACCGTGAAAAAAAGAAATTAAAAAAATGAAATGAATGTATACAGAAAGTATGTGACGTTTCACGCATCTCGTTTCTTTTCTCTATCTCGCAGACTCTCGGCCCCTTCGGAATTTGGATCGTTTTGTTCTAATCTGATCTCCGTTTAACGATCTCTGCGTGGTGCCAAACCGGTGTCTGCTTCGCTCTCTCTCTCTCTCTCTCTCTCTTCCTCATATCCCAGAGCGTCTTTTCACTCTCGTGCGAGGAGAGAACTTTTTGACCGAGTATACGTTCCGGTGAATTTTCTTTTAATTCAAAGGGCGTATGTCCGCAGAATCGAGCTTCCAAAATGTCGATTGCGCCATTTTGTACGCCGACTGAGAAAATATGTAAAAAAGAGCGAGAGAGAAAGAGTGAGAGCATCAGTCAATCCTTGGGTCCTTTCAGAGCCTGACGGATATGACCAACAGCCTGAGAACCAAAAAAAGAAAGAAAAAAAAACACGAAGAAAGGCTCCGAGAGCTGGAAATACTTCCACACGCGCGCACTTTGACGTACGCGCGTCAAAATGGTGGATTTTTTACGGGACACGAGCGAAACGATCAATCTTTCGCTACGACGAAAAAAAAAAGATAATCTCATTCTTTGAGATTATTTTGTTTATTTTTTCTCGTGCGCCTCCTCGCTCGTTTTCCCCGGCTCTCTCTCTATTATTCGAAAATAAACTTTTTCGACGTCCCGGAATATATATAGGCGGGGGACAGAGTTTCGACAGAATGGATCGATTTGCAATTACTCTCGACGGTAATGATACATCCGGAATACAAAGTAGCGCAGTTAATCACGATTTGGAAGAATGATTTAGATAGAAATGACGAAAACAGAGGCAACCCAAAATTCGTATAAATATAAAGGAGGAACGTTAATTTTCATACACCCACGGTCGCTCCGCTCGCTTAGATTGATAGTCGAACTGCCGAAATAACACGCAATTATCGAAGAGATTGCAGTAGTTACGGTAAATACTACACAGCCGAGTTTTTTTTCTGAATATTGAATTCTCGATTGACAATACTTTTAAATTTTCTTATAATTTATTTTTAACAGTCATGAAATCTTTAACTTTTAATTATCTGATGTATTTTACTACTTATCGATCATGAAATATTTATGACGAAGTTTAAGAACAATTTTCACAGAGTCGAAAATAGAGTCAAAGAATTTGGCGCTCGTTGTTTATTTTTTATATTTTTATACATTTTTTAAATCAGATATTCATTTAACGATCACGCTCGCCACATGGTGCCAAAGCAATGAACGAAGGTCGAGACAGGATTTCTTCCCTTTATCTCTCCCCCTTTTCCTTGGCGAGGAGGCGCAATAAAAGCTTCGTGTTGGAGCTGGATCAGTTTCGATCTTTCAGCGGTGCAAGTAAAGCAGAAGCAAGAAAGCAATCTCTCTCTCCCTCTCTCTTTCTTGCTCTGACCGGTGTACTTCGTTCCTCGTTTTCGCCACGCTTTTTTCACCATTTCTCACTCTCTCCCTCTCTCGCCAATTTTTTTCTCTTCTTTTTCGCAATCTTCCTCTCTCCTTTGCTCCTCGGTCTCGCGATCTAACTGATCTAGGCTCTGCCTCATTAACAGATGCAGAAAACGATGCGGGAGCCACTCGTGAGACAAGGACGAGAAATTCGTTGCTCGTGTGCGAAAATTGTGAGTGCAGTGGTTCTCCGATCATTCAAACTTCTTCCCAGCTCTCTCCGCTCCTCAAAAATGTCTGCGGACACGAGTGCGGAAAATCATCGACAAAAGCGTGCACAATAGGATGCCCGTTCGATTTTTTAAATCGAATTTAAATTTTAGTAATAATGAATGGACGATTCGAGCAATCGCGATAATTTCAGAGCGTGTCCGGCGTTCTCGCCGAAGTTCAGTGAAGTTTTGGCCGAGCGATGGAAGCCGGGTAAACATCGGGAGTTTATTCTCACGTAGTCGAGTGGTTCTTATATACCGGTACACGCGAATATACGGGCGCGTGTGTAATATCCGCGATGTATAAACGCCGAGACGATCTTTTCGACTCTCGAACCACCGAGCCTTTTCAACTCGTCTCTCCTTCTCTCTCTCTTTCTCTCACCAAGCATCAGTTCAACGGACTCGTATAATGACCACAAACGAACGTGAAGCTAAAGAGAGAGAAAGAGAAAGAGGCAGGTAAAGGAAAAAGTGAAAAGAAAAAGAAGCTGCAGGATGAGAAGAATCGGGAGAGGAGCTTCGACGCGGTCACGTAGGGAGCGCGATAGCGAGCGCACTCTCCTCTGACGAAGCTTTCGCGACGATAGTTAGAGAAGGAGAGAAAATATCACAAAGAAATTAAAAAAATCCGATTGCTTCCCCTTTCTCGCGAAATTCTCTCCTTTTTTTCTCCCCTTCTCCGACGTTTCGATCCGGTGGAAAGAGATATCGGGGAAAAAAATGGCGAAATGTGGTAGAAGGTCGCGGAGGGAAGAGCGAAAAAAGAAACGACGAAGAGGAATAATAAAGAAAAAAAACTTTCTGCGTGGAAACGTCACGATGAGATCGATCCGCGCCTAATTACGGGATATCGGCGACCGCCCAGCACAATGAGCGTCTTCTTGCAAGGAGAACGCCGGGAGTGTGACGAAACGAGAGCTCGTGCCAACAGGCGTGACCCTCCGCGGACGCGTTAACTTGGCATCGCCGATCACTTGCTCTCCTTTTTTCTTCCTTCTTCTTTTTACGCGAGTAAAATCGTCGTCTGGGATTCACTCGACTTTTTTGCCGATCTCGGACACTTTCTTGCGCATAATCGAGCGTGCGACTTTGCAATATCGAACAGTGTCTTCATTTTTTTTATTATAAAAAAAACTGCCAATACTGTGGGAAGAATTCAGAGACGATTCCAAGACGATAAAATCCTAAATTAATTTTTGGAATCACTTTCCAATCTACTGGAATGAAATGTACAATTATTTAATGATTTTTCATTTAAATATTTAATCTAATTTTATAATCAACATTTTTTGTATAAAATTACATATGTTGAAAAAAATATAGGGGAGGGAAGGGCAAAATGGGGTACGGGGGGCAAAATGGGGTACCCCAAAAATTTGGTGAAAATTTACAATATTTCAAATTTTGATAAAATTT